>VXBR01001107.1:1698554-1759901 GCA_013400215.1 Cisticola juncidis
CGCTTTATCAGTGTTTTAGTGTTCAAACGGTAGAAAATGCAGAGCTGAATATGTGATGGAGCTCATAGTGCAAATACTGAAACTGAATGGAGGTCACATGGTTTGTGTCGCTATGGCATGGGGAAGGAACATGGGAGAAAAGTGGAGGCCATGCAGTCTGATTCTCCTACCTAACACCCAGAGATGTTTTGTACAAACTAAGTACACCTCCTACCAAGGAATATTCTGTACAACGTGTCCACAAAGGACAGGAAGTTTGACCATAGTCCCACCACAGCACCTGGCACAATCACGGTTAATGAGCTGTAAGAAGAACTGCCATCTTCTATCTACCCAGGAGATGAGAATTCGACATGAAACTGTGCAGGGATAGAGCGGCAGGTTTGCTGTCCTCACCCCCCAAGGTGGGACACCTTCCAGTAAGTCTTGTCCCCTCAGCTCTGCTGAGTGCTCACCCAGGACAGGAAGCTCACAAATACAATAGCATTGTTAGTGCTACATACAACTTCTCTGCAATTAATGCACTTGGCACCAGCAATCCAGAAGAAACATCCATATGTGTTGCATTCAATAAAATGTGCTATTTGTGAACCCAAGAGGCCCTTTCGAAGTGCAATAGACTGTTTGTACACCCAGTGTCAGGCCTGTAACTAAACCATCATTTAATTCTCCTTCACAGTATTCTTGTACTATGCTGTTGAGTGCCGAACTGTAGTAAATCTTGAGCACAGTGTTCAAGACAACAACAATTTTAAAATCATTTTTATCACATAGTTTAGATTTTACCAGGAAATCCTGTCACGCAGTTATTTTAGTAAAAGAGATGCCTTAGTATGAGACTCAACAGAAATTGTAAAATTTGCTTTTCAATGCTTTTGGGTGAAAAAATATTAGTATCTAAGTTTGGAAGTAACAGTAGTCAAACAGTACTTTCAAAAAACACAGATCAATATCTATAGAGCTAAAGAGTATCCCTGACACAATATTTAAATGGAGTTTTTTCAGAAAAAAGTCTTAAAAACAACATGATGGAAGCCCTAGCCCCTACAAATATTCAAACCATTATTCAGTAAAGTTTTTTATAGAATATCCTGAGTTAGAAGGTATCTACACAAAGACAGAGTCCAACTCCGCATCCTGCACAGGACCAACCCAAGAGTCACAACATGGGCCTTGAGGCTTCTTGAACTCTGTCAGGCTGGTACTGTGGTCACCTCCCTGGGGAGCCTGTTCCAGTGCCCGAACACCCTCGGGGTGAAGAATCTTGTCCGAATATCCAACCTAAACCTGCCCTGGCACAACTCCAGGCCATTCCCTCAGGTCCTGTCACTGGTCACCAGAGAGCAGAGATCAGTGCCTAACCCTCCTCGTCCCCTCATGAGGAAGGTGTAACTGGAGTGAGGTCTCCCCTCAGTCTCCTCTTTTCCAGGCTGAACAGACCAAATAACCTCTGCTGCTCCCCTTATGGTTTCTCCTCAAGGCCCTTCCTGTTTTCATGGCCCTTCTTTGGACACTGTCCAATTGCTTTATAGGCTTCTTATATGGTGGCTCTTAAAACTGTGTTGAAGAGCCCTGACCCTAAAATGTAGCCCTATAGCCACCCACTAGTCACCAGTTACGAGCCTGATGTAACCCCATTTACTATAACCCTTTATGCTTGACCTCTCAGCTGGTTTGTCAATCATCACATGATGTTTTTATCCAGGGGTAGCCTAGTTATTTTGCAATAAAGCAAATTCTCAGATATTCCTGTTTTGGTAGTTGCAAGGACACAAAAATAAGACACCTTCATAGTCTTTTAACATGGGAAGATTTTCTCCATCTTTCTTGGATTTATGAAAACTATAAGAAATACTTAGTTTGTTCTCCCTCCCTAATAGGCCACAGTTTTTAGCGTCAATTCTTTTGAAGACATTTAGGATGGATACAAAGCTAATTACGGCCTCCAAGTTAAAAATTGATCAGCATTTGAGGAGGTGATTCAAGGCACAGATGTCACCATCATTCTTTTCTGCAGTTGCAGGAAAGTAAAGAGTACTATCCTCCCAGATTCTGAGGCTTAGGGACCTTAACAGTGAACTTAGTACACACAGATTCACTTTGAAAAAGTAAGACCACAAGCCCTTCTCCTGGAAGGAAGCTTTTAGCAGAAACTTCAAGTTTAGACTCTTGGACTTCCTTGACTCTCCTCTTCTGTATTTTTTTTTTATGCGCCTCTTCTTCTCCAAAGAGGAAAGTTCATTTCTGAATGAGAAACTATTTCTCCATATCGGTTAGCTGATATTGCAGTATTAATGCTAAACCCCATGATCTCATTCTAGGAATAGACTGGTACTGCTATAGCCTTGACCTCTTTTGACTTTGGACTAGCTCATATTAAAGGACAGTATATTTTTAAGGAAGCATATCGAGTATTTTCTTCAAACTCCAGAACCTCTTCTGATGATGCCACTGTGATATAGGCATGACAAAATCTGCAACTTAGATTGCCTCAAATCTATTTCTGGAAAAAAAAAAATTGATAGTGCTACAACAACACACCTGGAATATTTTTATATATATATATAGACAGAAGTATATCAAACTCTTCTAGACCAATTTTAAACATGTGGAAATGAAACACCTCACTAGGCTCCTAAGTATAACAGCAGACTGAAGAAATACAAATATGAGACCAGATAAACAAATGAGCCTAAAGAAAAAAATAACAAAAGTAGAAGATGCAAACACCAAATAAATAGTAAAGTTACTGAAAAAATGGCTAAACTAGAGAGAGACTCAGATTGTGGTTTTAATAAAGACAGGATGATCAAGATGACTAATACTGGATAAAGTCTCATCCCTCAGCTAGAGAGCAAATTCACAATGAGATTCAGCCAACAGCGCCATCATCCTGCCTGCTAGTCCAGGCTCACATATACTTAAGAACTCTGTGATACATTTGTCAAAAGAGAACAGTGGAAGAATGGACCCATAATTTCCAAAACTGTAAAAACTCTTGAGCCAGATTAAAAAAAAAAAAAAAAAAAAGATGTCAGGGTAAAGTGATGAGATTTTAGTTGAGAGTTGGCACTGTATGTATGTGATTTTTTTCCATCTCCGTAAGTCACTATGATATTATATCATGAACACAGCAAACTCCTGCTGTGATAAATTTATGATTTAGCAACAACTTAGGAGAAATGGAAAATATAAGCAAAAGGATTTCTTAACAGAACCCTTTCTGCCCCCACTATCCATTATGACAATTTTTTTCCCCCTGCATTAGCAGAAAAGGTGAAGTAGTTAAGACAGGGCAGGTGGCAGGTTTTACATCCAGGTGGTCACAACAGCTTACACAGCCATGCCTGGAAAGAATTATCTAAGGGAAAGGATTCCTCCTCAACCTCCTGAGTCGCTGTGTAATGCAACTCAGACTTTGTTTCTTTCTACAAGAATTTCTATAAACACTTTTTTTCCTTGGGTTTGTGGCTGTTCTCACAGCTCCAACATTCTGACAGTATTCAGTAGCTGCAGTGGAGCTCAGATGATTTGTGGTATGTCCCTGTTTTACGGGAAGACAATGGGCTAGCAACACTAGTGAAATAGGACTGGTATTCAGTTAAATAGATAACTACACTGGTCAAGAGGGCAAAGAGAGTAAAATATTTTAATGTGTCAGAAACACTCACGTCATTTGTGTGATGCTTCTGTGCTTCGCAGTGATCTGATCAAAAGGATTCACAATTTAAAAAAAAAATCACAAGCAGTGGCTTCTACGAGCTGAGTGAACAGTGTAGCTTATGCACATATCTCCCACATTCCTGGTACACAAATTACTAAATTAATTAATTCTAAATTAAGTTCTTATTTTAAGAGGTCAGCTTGGGGGTGTTGTTGGTCTCATTGTTTTGTTTTGTTTTTTTTTAATTGCCTTCACTTATGACAAATATCCTGAGGCAAATCTCCTAAAGAAACAGAACAAGTAGAACTATAGATGTTCCATCAGTACCTCTAGAAATTATATGCACTACTCACTTTTCATGACAATCTACTTCTGCACTGATCCCAGTATGTCTTCATATGTTTCGTGTGTCATCAGATGTGAAGATTCTATTTTAAAAGTACATTCACTTCCCAATGAGAATAGATTATCTCGGGCTATTTCACATCTTCAAGTTATAACCATGATGCATGAGGAGAGCATTTAAAATAAAATCTTCTAAAATCAAACCAAATTAGCTTTTAAACAGCTAATATATTCAACATTTTAAATTTTTAGATGACAAACACCCTCTTTTTTCTTAGCTAAATGCTGACACAATAAAAAAAAGGAAAGAAGCAGCAGGAAATTACTTATTTCCTAAAAAGAGATGCCTCCCAGTCATTTCACCAGTCCACCTGGTCTAGTCCTTACACTAGATATGCTTGTTCAGCTAAAAGGAAAGATGACATTGTATAGAAATCAACCACACAAGTAAGATAGTTAAGCTCTTGGAACTATTGTCAAATGACCTTTTTAAACTTTTGACAATATATGAGGAAGTTCTGTCATGTCACCACTTAGTCATCAATTAAAACAAAAGAAAAAAAACACAATGTACCAACAAAAACTTAGTTCCCAAAGATCAGAACAAGTTGAACTTAGCTTTCATACAACTTAAAAATAACATCACCTAGAAGATCTATATTGCTAGCAGCTAAAGAAGAAAAAAAAACCAAACCAACACACACACAACAACAACAACAACAAAATAAGAGATAAATACACACTAGACTGACATACAGGCAAGAGGCAGAACTTCCCTGATTTTCTTATTACACATTAAGAGAAAGACAGGCTTTTGAAGGCACAGAAAGGACTGAAAGAGATTCTGAGAGATCACTTTATCTCCCCATCCTAATTTTCCCAGGATGAAACAGCAACATTAAACAAAACATTTGTCCAAACTATCCTCAAACCCCTTCTATTATGCAGATTCCACAGCCTCCCTGAAGAATTTATTCCAGCACTTCAGCCTCTCTTATTGTAAAGGTATTTCAAATACCTAATTCCACATTTCCCCTGTAGCAACTCATGCAAACTATTGCCCTGCTTTATCAACAGCAAACTTTAACAAAACTTTACTCCTCTGTGGATCATTTTCTAATGTAGTTGAAGACCACTGCCATCAATCTCTCTCAGTCTCATTTAGACAAGACCAAAACCATCTAAACATTCTAATAGCCTGTATTTTGCAGATCTCCATCTTCTTTGCTTTGTTTTTGATACCAGTCACTTGGTTCTCATCTTTCTTCACAAACCCTGTCCAAAACCACACTAGGTCACACTGCAGCTGAGGTCTGATCAATGGTGGGGAGAGAAGCAGAATTACTTAATGCAGCTTTACATAAAATGCTTCTATGATTTTAACTTATTTTTGTCTCCCAACAGTGCACTAGCTGATACCTCATACTCAGAACTCAACTGCAGGCTAGGCCAAAGGGGCACACATCTCCCAAATCCCTTTCTGAACTGTTGATATCATCCCAGTAAAACAAATATAGAACATCCCGTGCACAACCTTAGCAGGACTGAACTCAACCCTTACACTCTGCTCTGAGCACAGGAGTAAAATCTCCTGCATTCAAACCTCACCCATCTAAAAATCATGCAGAATATAAGTCTTATTCTTTTTGTAACAGTCACAAGCACAAACAAGTCTGAAAACTACACGGATTAAATAAAGACAACACACAGCTGTTGAGTAATTTGATTTTTGGCTTCAATATACAATGCCTACCTTTGCTCTTTTCAGAAACTCGATTACTGTTCCCTAGCACACCTCAAAGCCAATTCTCTTTTCACAAGCATTGGGAGAAATTAGACATGTTAATGAAATAAAAATAAATTAATCCAGATTTATTTCATCCAAGTTCCAACGCATTCTCTAATGCTTAAAAAAGTGCACCCCCAATTCTGCATGAGGTGAGGTGTATGTGTGCACATCCACCCAGTCAAACATTTTGAGCAAGATGAGAGTATTGCAAGCTGTACTTGATTTAACATGTCTAGACAGCTGTAGGAACACATTATTGAAACGTAATCAGTTTAGCACTCCTACTTTTTGTTATTTCTGTACTTCATATTTTTGCTGCATTTGTATGATGTTACATGTATTTCATTAGTTAATACAGCTTAACCTTTGATGTTCCATCACTTTTCAAGTATTCAGTTCTTCTGTCTTGATGCAAACTAAAAGGCTTCTAAAAAAGCAAACCATGATCCAGCTACTACCTAATGTGACAGTATCTGAAGAGGGATATGCATTGGTATTTTTGTTGCCATGCTCATTGCCACTATTGCTATTACCCACACTTCTCTAGATATCTATTTCTGATTAGCCATGTCAATACATCTTCACATCACTTCCTCCTTCTGTCTTGCTCAGAAGCTCCTACCACAGTCTTCTCCCTGCAGTCAGAACTGAGCTCTCAGGCTTCCTGCTTCTATCACACCCTTATTTCTCTAACCTCTTTTTAAGCCCCATGTCCTTCTTCAGCATGCTTGATGAACAGGAAAAGAAGTCATCCAGAAAACTTCCAGGAAGCATCAGTTAGGAAGCTTCCAGGAAGGAAGAAGGTAACCAAAAATAACTGGAAAAGTCTTCTTCCTTCCTGATTATCTCAGGTATACAATCTCTTCCTTGCTCCCTGTCAGGGGAGAACATAGAACAGAGAATTCCACAGTGTTCCTCATCACCACCTCCACAGCACACTAAAATTTTTAGTAGTCTATTATAGGAGAGGCAAATAACCCACTCTTAAATTATCTCAATCTCAGTTTAAAACAGAGATGTGTGAACAGAGTACTGTTTGAAGTAATTTATTACAGCAATTCTTGTTTCATTCAAATAGATTTCCTCTAATAATTTTGACAAATTCCAAAAAGCTCTCTACTATTTGCAACATGGGTTTTTTGTGTTTTCTATGGTAAAAGTACCAAAGGAGCATATGCAGGCACAAGTGCTGAGATTGTTTAGAAAGACCTAACTGTGTTTACATGCCACAAGCCCCTTGCTGTTAAATTCTCTGATACAGCCTATTTAGAGGAAGAGAGGAATTCACATAAATTACATTCAGTTTTGTCCTGTGGAATCCCATAATGTATAAATCATGTATGGATTTGAAATCTGAGATTTCTGCCAGCAGGTTTTATGAATCACCTTTTGTCTTCCTTGTCTTTTTTACCACTACAAAGATTCTTTATATACAATCCGCAGGCAATGAACATCCTATCTTAAACTACAGTCACTCTCCTATTGATATGAAACTATCATTTCCCCTCACATAGTTGAGAGTGATCCAGAAAAAGATACCAACCCAAATAAATTAGAGAATGCAGTGTGGTCTGATGTCTGATGGAATGGCCTCAACTCATTTCAATAAACTTATTGGAATTAATTTAACTTATTTAATCTGTACGGCATTTATTTGGTTTAAATAAACTATATTTAAACTAGATCCACAAATGGTTATGATGATAAAGAACTAAATTTTAGCCTCGAGTAGTCCTTGGTCTCTTTTCCAAGGGATGAGAGAAATGAATTGCATAGAGGAAGCAGCACATTGAACAGAAGTGTGCCCAACCCATTCAAAAGTAAAGGCTGATGACCTAAAACTGTTTAGTTCAAATCCTTAGCTCCAGACTGCTTATTTTAGGGCTCAGACACTTTTCTTTGACGAACTATGTGACTTCACTACAGCTGGATTCCAGACACCACTATGACTGCTATAGCAGTCCTTGGGGACCTTAATCCTGCAGGAGAGTTCAGCTGACTGTACTTCTAAGGATAGGCAGGCAGTCAAGCACTTCAGCTGCAATTTCAAATATGAATTACTTAAAATATTAGCAGCCAGATGGTCTGTCTTTCCCAAAGTGAAGTACTTGTCCTGAAACAGAACTTCAAGCTCTTCATGAGTCTCATGCCAGAGTTCACATCAGTGCTTCAGGTTTGGGGCTGGATACCACTCCAGCTGTAAGCAGAGCATTCAGGTGAACAAGTCTTTTCAAGCTTCCATTCAAATTATCCAGCTTCCTAGGTACCTAAGCATCTCCGGACCCAAAAGGCTTTCACTTGAGTGATATGGGATCAAAGACCCAAAAGGCACATTTAGACACAGACATATATCTAAGGCACAGTTATTCTACACAGTGCCCCTCTCGGTAATGAAGCAGCAGTAACTTTACAGCCCACCACAAGCAATTTTCCACTGATGGAAGCTCTGCAATGCACACTCTGATAATGAAGTCAACATCTTTACACAGCAACTTACAGCCATAGAGGGGGCTTCAGTATTACCAACTAAAGACAATGCCACTGTCCACATTATCAACAGGACTCGTTCACAAGAACGTCTGAATTTGGTCTTTATACACTGGGAATGAGAATCATTCTCACCTGAAATTATGTACTCATCTGAAATTATGCCTTTTGCCTAAAGTTATTATTTAGGCTTCTTTCACAATAATAATACAAATACGAGACAACAGTATTACAACGCTTCAGTTGGAAGAGTATTACTTCTCAAGAAAAAAAGTTCTTGAGATAGTTTCCCCTTCTCAAAATATGTCACTCTCTCAAATGAGGAAAAAAAAGTCTGAATTGCAAGGCTTAATGTTGATAATTTCGGGGAAGAATAGGGAATAAAAGCTAAATTAACATTACCTTACTAAAGTATATCCACTTGACATTTCATTTCCTGAAACAATCAAAAAGCACTAAGGAAGTCAACAAACTGTAAACAGTGACAAAGGACAGGACATCATGGAATTAAGTTCTAAATGAATACAGCCGCCTCTGCATGCTGAATCACCATTAAAAATCTTCTCTCTCAGCAGTACATGAAGCCAGGATCTTTTTTTTTTTTCCCCTAATTTTCTGAAGAGGGAAAAAAATGACAACAGACATAAGGATGTCACTGATTCTGAAATCTCAGTTTCACAGGGTATGAAGCTTCTTGCAGTAATTCTTTCATCAACATTTGTTCATTCCTTTTGGCCTAGGCAATGGCACTGACAGACGAGCACTTTCACATCTCCTATAAAGAAAACCAGACTCAGCTACTTGCAACAATCAGAATCAATTCTAGATATCAAAGACTTGTATCACAGCAACTCTGGAGTTGGCCAGGCTAAGGGACTCAATGTTTAATTGTGTGGGTTCAATAGATCTTTATATCCACCTAAATCAACATTTTTTAAACATCATAAAGGCTTTCCCCTACAGAATTTTCTGGAAAGCCTCTTCTTTTCTTCTTGAGCAATTTTTGGTTTTGGAGCCAATACTCTTTCATCGCAGAAGTTGAGATGCATTTGTCTCAGTCTGTGTTTTCCCCCAGCAATTACACGCTTTGAACTGATTGTAATTCTGTTTGCCAGATCACCAATCTGTTTTTCCAGCATTCTTCCTCATTCTGCTGTACATTAGTCTCTGTCTCTGTATTTTAAAGCATGGGGATGAGAATTCATTTTTGGGTGAATGCAGCATTTAGAATAGTTTCTACAAAAGCACCAGCAACCTTTGCCTATCAGGCAGACATTTATTTTCTGGTGAGCTCAGGGCCATAAAATCTTTTCAGATTCCAAAGAGAAAAATGCAGTACATTTTGGGGGGGGCTGATTTTCTGGCCTCCTCAATTGTGAAGCCTTTATGGACACACAAACAATCACAAAGACAGCTTAGCAAGGGTATTGTTAGAATGCCTACAGCAACAGTATATTGAGTGAAATAGTTTGTATTTATACAGAGCTATTCTGTCTCCAAGGTTTCCAAAGAACTTCATAGTCTTTTATAATTGTTAAATAAACGGCATTTATTTTTGGTTATTTTTTCTCAGAATTTGTCACTATTTTTTGAGGCAAAAGCAAAGTAAATGTGCAGCTGGGTTTGCTAGAGTTAGCTGCATTAATGTGAATCTAGATAACTCAATTTATACCTAGATTTCAGTCTGTTGTTTCCAAGTCCTGCTGGAATCAAAAGTAAACTCTAAATGGCTCTTATGATTCACCATGCTGTTCAACAGCAGGAAGAATGACGCTCCTAAATGGAAGAAGAGGAAAAGGATGCTTCACACTAAAACTGTTCTTGGAAAAAGCCCCTGTGCTGTTTGACCATGATGCTGACAGCAATAAATTTTTTCTTAAACATTTTAGCTTGTCCCTGAAAAATCCCCTCTGCCTCTGGAATGAGAGCACAGGCTTTGAACACACATGAATTTGAGAACACAAAACAAAAAAATCCCAACATTTATACACTTAGCCCATTCCCTTGCAATTGACTATGTACAATTTTAGGAGCAACACATGAATGTCAGTTGCCATGAGTGACTGAAGCAAATTTGACTCTACATACCCTCCAAACAGACTATGTTGTAATTGTACAGTTATTTCTTAATGTTAATCTTCTACAGAGTTCGTTCTGGTTTCACTCACCTCATTCTGCTGGCTATACCTTTTTCAGAGTGCAGCCTCAAGATCCTCCCTTATCTCCAAATTTCCCAAAACTTCCAGTTGGGAACATTACCACTGTTTAACTCTAATATCCATAAATACATTGATAGGCAGAAGTTACAAGGACCACAATGCAATGATCTAGTTAAGATAAGCCAGTGAGAGAATTATTTTGCTGTTCATGAGGGGCAGTTCCACAACACAATATCAAGAACAGTAGCAAGAGTATCTGATCCAGTGAAGACCTGAGGGAGATTCTCCTCCCAAGTCTGAACTTTAGCAGAATGTCCAACCATACAGATGCATTTATGCAACACATGTCATATCTCTGTGTGCACTTTTTAAAGCAGTAAAACATTTAGGCCTTTTGCAGCTGTTTACCCTTACTTCCTGCTGGGGAAATACTACTATTGTGAAGTAAGTGTCATTTAGTGAAGTCAGAATGGTGCAATTCCACAAAAATAGTTTAAACTGGAATTTCAAAGTGACACCTGGGATTTGCTCAAATCAAACTATGAAGTCATGGATGAAGCCAGCATATGTAATTACATATAAACTTACAGAAGAGCTTCACAAAGTTACCACTGTATTGTGCTGCCAATACATGAAAGCTCTTGTTATGCCCAGTTTGGAACAGAGTATTCTGCACATCACAGCTCTAAGTGCTGGGACATTTTCTTCCACATCAAGTTGATTTCATATGCATAAACTTATGTAAACTATGATGCAATATAACGTATCTACAGTTAGAGGAATTACACGACTTTCATATTGTTTCAGCTTCATCCCTACACAAGAATTTAAGAGTTGTCCACAGAACCATGAGCAGATTCTAAGAGTCCAAAAGCCATACAGGCATATTCATCCAAATTCCACCCACAACACATACAACTAAGCCACAGTGGGTTGCTGCAAGCCCAAATACATTAAACCTTATGTAACCCTTACTACTTAAATTGAAGACATATTTTCATTTATTATCCAAAATAGAAATAAGTTCTCCTTCCTTAATTTTAAAGAGAATTTTGGTGAAGATTAAAACAACTCAATCTACCTAAAATAAAGTAGTTTTCTATAGTACCTAATTTTATTATCTTAACATGTAACGTCAATTGCAAAATTCACACAGTTCTCACATTGTCTTCCTGAATAGAGGTTAGTCTCATTTTCTTTCTTATCCTCCCTTCTTCCTTGGGATAACTTCATTATACACACACATGCCTAACTTACTTCATCTAATATCACTCCAGTTGTAGGTAAAGTACTCTCGAGATTTTTGTTCTGCTTTCAGTGCATTCTGTGGTCTCCTCAGTCACTAATTAATACATTTTCTCACCACGCCTCTAAAACAGGGAAGTAGTGGCATCATCATTGTACGTAAAAGGAACTGTAGCCTGGTGAAAGGGTGTACAAAATTGTCCTCCATGTGCAGGCAACACCAGACAACTGATTTCAGAAGCAGAAATTTCACTGTTTTCAGCTCAACAGGCAAAATGCACAATGCCACTGAACAATAGCCCTCAGACATCTCAGGCTGGAAAATGAAGAGTGTATTTAAATGCATTTTCTGAAGAACCATATAGCAACCAGCAGTGTGGACAGAGTGAAATTGAGAACTTCCTAGCCTCTTACTGCTGCAATAAGCAGTTCTCACAATAACTGTGTTGAAAGGAATTCCAGAAAGACTACATTTAGAATTTATTATCATATACATTTTAGACCAATAGAAACATGACAGAATTCCTTTAACTCATTTTCTTCAGCATTGCATTTATAAATCTAGGGAGACAAGCACTGATGACTAGTGGTTACTATTTAACAGTTCCATTAAGGGAGTAGTGGGAAATGTCTCAGGAAGATGTACCTGAATTACCAAAAAAAAAAATCTTCCTATTGTTTTATGGCCTACCAGGTTGCAAATAGAATTTTATAGCTGAAATTTCTATGCTGCTGCCATTACTACTATTAGAGAACTTTTCACTCGGAGGTTCCAAATATTTAGGCAGATTATGGGTGAAGTGTGACAGTATGTACCTTTAAGCAAGTAACACATCTCTTGAGAATTACTCAAAGTTTGTATTCCCCAGGAAAAAGGTTTAAAATGCTTGACAGTAGAAACTGCTACTGGCAGTTTACTCAATTTCACATCCCAGGATGACTTTAAATGCTACAATTGCAACCCCAGTGACTTACTGAATTTTCAGGCTCTGTTTATGTGATACACAACCTTATAGTAAAATTCAGCTTGAAAGCCAAAAGAATAGACTATGTGCTGTCTTTAATAAAAGTACTATACTGCATATGTTCTGAACATTATCAGAGAAGTGAAACTGCTTACAAATGCACCAGAGTAAAAATCCCAGAAGGCATTTTGAATTAATTTTAACTGAAAAAAGTTTATTGTGAATTAACTATCATGTTTTTTACACCAGTTACTCCAAAAGCTCATCTGACACCACTGTGATGGAGCATTTAAACATGACTGACTTCCTATAAATCAGAAGATGCTCAGAAGTACCTGGTCACATTTGGCAGTTTTCTTCCCCATGTACCAGTACCCCACATCTCATTTATTTCTGCCAGGAAAGAAGTGTCTCTAAAGGTAACAAAAGATTGACACTTCTTCCAGTTTCCAGACTACCCATTTTATATCACCGGATTGAAACAATCTACGCAAGTCCAGATAAATCAAAACCAATTGCAGCTACAGCTAGAGAAGCAAGTTTATTCTATGGGGTACATTTTTCACAGTTGCTAATCTCTGGTATAGTGTTAATATTTTGAAGCATAATGCATAGAAATGCTCATAAAAACCCAACAGAATGAGCTTTGCACTCCATGTTAATTGATAGCTATGAACTCTTGGGCAATGCTACCAAGTACTACGTGACTACTATTTCTTCTCACCTCTAAAAAAAATTTATTTAATGTTTCCATAAGAAAAAAGAGCTGTGAAGCATTTGGTACTGTCTTTCTGGCTTCTGCTTTTTAATAAAATCAATAAGATTTCCCCTCCTCCTTTTCAAGTATCTCCACACGGCCATTACCAGTTCCTTTGCTCGGTGAAGTAAGAGGCTGTCCCATTAAATAAGATTATACATTTAAGAGCAACAATGAAATACCATAAGATTATTGGTCACTCTCATAAATTAACTAGACAATGAACATCAACTATAAGCATGAACTAATTCACCAGAGTCCATCTCTGGTCAAGCCAGGACTCAGAACTGTATATTCATGGTTATCACAGAACACCTGACATGAAGTTTCACAACCTAATCTTAACTCACTGTAGTTAATTCAATCATCCCTGCCATTAAAATACTGACAGCTGAAATTTAGAACTCAATTTTTATGAAAATAAGCAGTCTTCCAATCTTCAAGTTCATTCCAGCACCTCCAGAAACCAGAAAACCCAAAGAGATATGGCTGACCAAGCTCTAAGTCTCCTGTTCAGGCTGGCAATACACAATCCTAGACTCTAACAACATACAGCTCAAGCTGCACGCTGTACTAGCAGATATCTAAATTGCTTCATCAGAAGTTGCTGTCACCAGCTCCCACCTCACAGATGACGTAGAAAACAGGCAAAATGGGATGGGTTTTTAGGACGACAGAGAGCTCAGAATCATAAATTTTGACACCATCCAAATAGCTTGCATTTCACCTGTGAGTCAACACATAAGTCATGGCTGACCTTACCAGGCCATAGAAACTTTTTTACTACTTGTCCTCTGGCTATTTTAGGACTCATAAGCTTTTCAATAAGGGTAGAATGTTTTATTAATGCACTGCTCACTAAGGGGCTTCCTAGAATTTGATAAAAAACACTCCTGTCTTCAGCTCCTGGTTTTCCTTCTCCTAGTCATGTCCCTCAGAGCACTGTAATTAACAGTGGGGCTCAAATAAGCTAGGAAGAGCTACAAGCACTGGCTCCTTTGTCTTACAGCTGCATAGGGTCATCTCCTTATGCTACCACAGAAGAAAAGAAAAAACAACTCACAGAATCCATCCATTTATGGCAGCTTGATACTTTTGAGTAACACTGAGTATATCAAAGGCAGACTGACTTAAACAGCCTGAAAATGAGGGCAAAAGGAAAAATTTTTCTTTGTCAGAATCCAACCTGGAACAGTCACTCCAAATACTGGAGAACTATACAACCTGGAATTAGTATACTTTTTGACTAGTATGACTCATAAGAGATGGACATAATCCAATCTCGGTGGCCATTAATGTTTTATTTGAAGGAAAACAACTGCTGACTGGGAAAAAAGTAGTATTATCTTATTTACAAGAGACTACTGCTTGATGTTGGCCACATGACTAAAAAAAAAACCTTTCTGAAACTTCTAAGAACAGAAGACACTGCTTTTCAAGAAGTATACTTCACCACTCTGAAAATGTTAATTGTAAGACCTTCAGCTGCCCACAGTTCTTCTCATGAGAGCAAATAGTCTCACTTACCTTCCACAAACTTATACTTGAGGAACAGGAAGCAGGGAGTGTATTTAAGTGTAAACAGACAGATCATAAAGATGTGCAATGCAGAAATGCAACAATACACAAAGGAATTCTAGTTAAAGATTTAGAAGGAAAGGCTCATCCCTAAAACCTCAGCAGAAAATAATTCTTTGTGCTACAGCAAAGGAAGTCTGTCAGGAGACTGCAAGTACCTTAAGGTCTCAGTGTTAAGTAGTCCATTATTCAGCTGCAGGAACTTTTCTGCAAATCAAGCCAGCAGACATTCTGTAATACCTAACCCATATTTCATCAAGCTCTTCATCTTCTAAGCCAAAACTTGTCCTCAAGCTCTGCACACAATGGGGCATGAGCCAAGGCCACAAGCTGGGCACCTTCACAATCTTTTTTTTATAAATATGAAGCAGAAACTCTCAGGCCGCCTCCATACTGTGCAGAAGTTCATAAACACGTAATAAATTAAATATAGAGAAAAGCAGTCAGCAATGAGACCACAGTCCTGAACTCCAGCTTTCCAAAAAGGTATCCATCATACTGACACTGACTACACTCATAGATGTGCCTATTCTAGCAAAGCATTCACAAAGCACCCTTTTCTGAAGAAAAAACTATTATCTAGAAATAGGCATGATGAATTTTCAATAATGAATCAGGGTCCTTTTTTTTCCATCCAGGAAATCTGTTTTGTTTCTCCACAAAATGCAGAATATATTGGAGCATTTGCTAATCTAAGAATTCTCATGTATAGTTATTTTAACCTTTCTCTGTCTTCAAGTGTTACTGCAGAAAACTTCAAGATCTTAAAAAACAGGGAGTGGGAGTTTTGTGGGGGGAGAGAAGGGAGTGTGCTTTTGTTAGCTGTACTCACATCGCAGAGGTGATGCAGGTTGATTCTGGCCCAGTCTCAGTGGTAATGAGCCCTCAGTGGACTGCTCTCCTGAAATCACTTTTTTTACTGGATAATATTTGGGCTTAATCACATATTCCTGTGTTTGGCCATGATGAAGATTCATCATTAGTGTCTGAGATGAAAGGGGTATCATCCTGTTTTGGAAAGACATAGAAAAGACAGAACAACTTAAGAATTAATACATTAGACTTAGAAACTACTTGTAACAAAATTGAAGACAAATTCAACTGTACTCTGAATTCTCAAAATACAGTTTGGGAAACCTGCTACCTTACAAAGTAAGCAGCTGATTTTCCAACCATTTCGCACCCTCGTTGTCTTGTCAGCTCAATACACTACTAAGAAAGACAGACTACAGGGATTATATAACTTTATTTTTGACATGGTAAGAGAAATATCATGGACAGCTCAGAAAACAGGGAAAAGCCCTGATCAAATGAGTTGCAGCTCAAATTTGTTAACACACAAATAAAGTTTGCATTCAAACTTTATTCCACTTCCCACAACTGTCATTCTATATAAGGTATATTAAGTAGAACCTAAACCCAGCTGAATTTCCCCTTCTGTTCCCAGGAATCATTTCCTTCTTCATCATATCCCTCCAGCCAAAGGGCAAGTACTGCTCCTCTTCCCTTTTTTTCAGACTGTTTCCCACCTAATCAGAAGGCTGGTGTCCCAGAGCCACATTACTTTACCCTTCCACTTTCTCTTTGCTTGCACTATTGAACATCTCTGCTGACAAATGTCCCATAACCACATGGCCTCCCTTAATAACAAAACCATTTCCCCTTCCTGCTAAACAAGAAGATTCCTTTAAGCTCAGGATTCCCCCACAGCTAATATCTAACTCATATGGTTAGATTCCTCCCTCTGACCTCAGCTTCTCATTGCACAAGGTGTCACCAACTTTCAATAACAATTCCCTCCTCTCCCTGTCAAAAAGCCCATGGTTACTTAGCCACCATCAGCAGTAGGAATCACTTCTTCACTAACAAACTGGCCTTCACTTTTCCAGAAATTAGTAAGGCAGCAGATTGGGCAGCTCTTAGCTACATGCAATGAAACTGGAAGCTTCTTTGGGGCCCAAGGCTGAAGAATTCCACCCCTTAGCAAGTAATAACACACTTTCAAGTAACAAACCTACAAACAAGGTGCCTTCAAGCAGTCATAGCTAGTGCAGATCAGACTGTAAAGACACACACTCCACGGAGAGTAGAATCAATTACTAATCTAATAATAGTGGCTATCAGGACTACATTATCCTCTGCTCAAATGAAGGCATACAGAGTTAGATGCTGTAAACCTCCCCTACTTGATTCTCAGCTGAGGAGCTATAATTAGTTTGCTCTTCAAAAATGGGAAAAATGGGGAAAAAAATTATGGGATTTGTAACAACCATCCCTGGGAGCCACAGTTTTGCAGGGTAAACAGCTCTCCTCTGAGAATAACTCATGAAGTCTATGTTATAAAAGACATCTGAACAGCACTTTCCCACAGAGGTGAGGCTGCAGAGTTTCAGCTGAGAACTTGGATGACTACTGCATTGTTTTCTGACATGTGGAGCCCAAGCCAGCCCCTATATCCAAAGCAATGCCTAACTCCTTGGTGATGTTATTCAAGATGCTTAGTAACTGCTGTAGCCAATGGATTTGTGGTTAGAACAAACAATGGGGTTTTGTCCTACACAGATGCTCTTTTTCTCAAACTGATCCAAGTTAACAAGAGCATTCATTAATAGTGACATTCTAAGCCTCCTATGTAGAACAGAAACATAACTGCTCAGGCTGTCTTCAACTCAGTATTTCTAATACATTACTTACACAGTCTCGTTACATTCAGTAGAAGTCCTTTTGCCAGACTAAGAGAGAATACTGAATTGTCTATGTTGTCTTTAGGGTTCCTACCAGAAGATCAAAAGAGAGCCTTCACTGGAGGTCAGGCGTGGAATTCAACACAGTCTGACAAGTATGACCAGGAAACCCTCAGCTTGAGATAAGGCTGAAGTTGTTGTCTTCAGTACTGCTTACACATTAATTTAATTTCTTTGAAGAATCAGTGTAATCACTCCCACACAACCTGTTTTTTCTAATGGATCTCATTTGATGCCTACACATATGAAGATCCATTTCTGGGTTTGGACAAAAAAGAGTGTCTATATTGAGTGTAGAAGCAGGACTTGACAACAGAGATGAAAATACTAGATACAGATGCTGCCATTTAAATGGCTAAGTGTTTTCTGTTAAGGTTATAACCAGTTGTAAAGCACTACAGAATCCCAGAATGATTGAGATTGGAAAGGACCACTGTTGGAGTGGTCTCGGCTCTGCTCAAGCCGAGTCTTCCTGATGATCTCTGATAAGCAAACCCATAATTACCTTTGTTGCCCTCTGCTCAAACCTGCTTCCGGAGCTCCACATCTCTCGTGTCCTGAGGAGGCCAGAACTGGACACAGCACTGAAGGTGTGCCTCACCAGGGCTGGGCAGAGGGGCAGGATCACCTCCCTGACCTATTGGCAATGTTCCTAATGTATCCCAAGACACCACTGGCCTTCCTGGCCACAAGGACATGCTACTGGCTCACAGATGGCTTGTTGTCCACCAGGACTCCCAGGTCCTTCTCCACAGACCTCCCTGACCTCTCCAGCAGGTCAGACCCCAGCCTGTACTTGTACAGGACCCTGCATTTGCCTTTGAACAGTTCCTCTCTGCCCATCCTCCAGCCTGTCAGGATCCTTCTGCACATCACTCCTCCCAGTTTTGTGTTATCCGTGAACTTGCTGTGGAGGCATCTACCCCTTCATCCAACTCATTGATGAATGAATGAACAATATGGGACTTGGTCAAATCTTCTGCCATTCAGCCAGTTCTCATACCACCTCACTGTCCACTCCTCCAGTCTGCATCTCCCAAGTCTGCCTATGAGGATGTTGTGAGGGACAGTGTCAAAGGGCTTAGTGAAGTCCAGGTAGAAAATATTCACTCCTCTCCCCTCATCTGTCCAGGTAGTTTTGTCACTGTAGGAGACAACTGGGTAGGTCAAGCATGATTTACCTTTAGTGAATCCATGCTGATTATTCCTAGTCACGTTCTGGTCTTCCATGTACTTAAAGATGGCCTCCAGAACAAGGCAGTCTATTCCATTTCCAGAGACTGAGGTGAGGCAGTAGGTGCCTAGGTGCTTTTCTTGCCCTTTTTGAAGGCTGGGGTGACACTTGCTTTCCTCTAGTCCTCAAGCACCCCTGCTGACTGTCATGACCTTTCAAAGATGACTATGAGTGGCCTAGCTATAATGTCTGCTATCTCTCTCAGCCCTCATGGATACATCCCATCACGGCCCATGGACTTGGAGATGTCAAGTTTGCCCACGTGATCTTTAACCCAATCCTCCTTGACAAAGCTAAAGTCTTCCTTCCACCATTCCTTCTCCCTGGTCTCTCAGGCCAGAGATTCCTAAGGGCTGGTCTTGTCAGTGAAGACTGATGGACAGAAGGCACTCAGTAATTCTGCCTTCTTTGCATTCTCTCTTAGAGTTCCCACTCTATTTAAGAACAGGTCCACATTTTCCTTAATTTCCTATTTGTGATTGATGTGTTTGCTTCCTGTACTCGATATCCTTGGTCAGATTTTGACTTCCAGATGGGCCTCAGCCTTCCTTGTTGCACTTCTGCATACTCTGACAGCACCTCTATTTATGTTTTAGGAGTTCTGTCCTTGCTTCCTTCTCCTGTGTATCTCTCACTTGTATTGACATGAATTCCATGTTCATCCATGCAGGTCTCTTGCCCACTTTGCTTAATTTCTTGCTCATCAGGATGCACCATTTTTGAGCCCCACCCCCCAAAAAAATCCTTGAACGTTGACCATCTGTCTTGGATATTTCTTCCTGGAACACACATTCCTATGATATTTGTCCAAAAAAGTCCCTGAATAGGCTCCAGTTAGCTCTCTGGAAGTCCAGGGCTCCAATTGTAATTGCTGCCCCTCTTCCTTCATGTAAGATACTGAGTTCCATAATGTCCTGGTCACTGTAGCCAAGGCTGCCCCAATCTTCACGTGTTCAGCAAGGCGTTCCTTGTTTGTTAGTATTAGGTTCTTTTATTTTTATTATTACCCTTTATCTTGGCACACATCCAGCCATACTGAAGCCCAACTGCACACCTACATAGAAGTCCATCATAACATTTGAAATAATAATAATTTTTTAAATAATCATTTTAAAAACCCAATAACACTCTATGCCACACCAAAAACACGAATGCCATAGGTTGGAGGCTGAAAGCTTAACCCACCATAATTTACAAGAGTTGCCTCTTCCTTCCTCCTTCTCAGGTATTTTAATTTTCTTTTCCTTAGTTTGCATTAATGTTAATGAACTACTACTAGGACAGCTTTTTTTTTTTTCCAAGAGTGGCTTACTCAGTACTACACAGGAAAGCTGTAAGTTTATCAATCCAATACTTTAAAAGGAAACACTTCCTCATGATGTGTAAGTTGTTAATTTTTGTTTCAGTGCAGACTAAACCACCTAATCTAAATCACCATGGTATCTGCTTACAATAATCACACGAAACCAAAGTTAAGACTTGTCTAGACCCTTTTTGTTACATATTTATGCTCAGTTTTGATGATCTTGGTATATAACTGACATTAACTTAATAAACTTGACAAAAATTTTCCATTTCTGAAGTGTACAACGGGAGGATAAACAAATGTCTAACTGCATCTTCAACAAACAAACAATATGATAAACACTAGCAGGACTATGAGAGCACTACAGAAGGAATATTTTCAGCTCACTATCATGCAAAAGAAAGCTCTCTTGCTTGATAAACCAGAGAAAGAATGCGATGTATCAGAATAACTCTGGCAAGCAGAAATGAGATCAACATTTGGAATGAAAAATATTGTCAAGACTAAACTAAGACAAATCTCACTCAGGTGGCTTTCTTTATTTTATTTGCTGTAAGCCTGATGCTCCCATGCCTGGCTCCTAGCTATCAACATTTCTGAAAATACAAATTGTTAACACTACTGCTTCATGCAAGCGTAGAAATCAAATTCCTTCTTCATTACCTCCTCTCAAAGTCACAAAGAAAAATCAAAAGGAAAAGAAAACCATTATGTTCTAAAACTATGAGACAGTAAAAAAAATATGCAGACCAATTCAAAAAGCATGGAAATAGAACTAACCCTTTACCCCCTGCTCCGTAAATTGTTAAAATTCAGTTGCTAGTTCAGCCTGACCTTTGCCAGCTGTTTCCTTCTTCCATTGCTTCTCTGAGACACATATATTTTTTTTAAGGTACATGAAAAAGTTTAACTTCCCAGCTGATGATGAACAGATGGGATTTCTCTGAAGCCCTTTACAGTATCATACCCATCATTAATCAAGGATGGCCTATTTCACCAGTGACAAAACATGAAAGAGAGAAGCATTCAGCTTTTCTTTATTTTCATCATTGCAAAAGTTCTGCTAAAAATTCATCTTATATGCAAATATGTATTTTTAACGCATACTTAAAAGTCCTGTCCCTGAAATAAAGCGCAAACGCTGCAAAACAAGCACTGAAACCTCCCTGTCCTACAATAACAACCCTACAATAGTGCATTACTATCTGCATTGTAAAACTGCCTTGATTTATATCTTTGCAATACATTTTTCCCCAGGCAAAATTTGGCAAAGATAATGGTTTGGATATAATGAATTAGTTTTCAAAATAATATCATCGAGTTATTGATTCCCATTTTTTTGCGACGTTAAAGTGTTAGAATATTATTTACCATATATTAAAGATCTTTGATTATCGTAAAATTGAGTTGGTTTGTAAATGATGTAATACAACAAACCTTAATAAATGTTTTTAATCTACACCAAGATAAAAAAGGGTAAAAGAATTCAAAGTTGTTTATAAAGGTTCAGACAGAAATGTGAAACATTAACTTTTATCCACAAGTACCAGTTGTCCCCCCTTTTATACGTAGTTGCTGTGGTAAAAGGCTTGTCCAAGACGCTTCCAGGGATTATCTAACTCCTAAGTGTTTGCTAATAAAGCAAGCTCTGTATTTGCAGGCTCAACATAATCGTTCATTGGTTGGATCCCATTTGCCAGCAGAACCTGGTGTAAGAGCTGAACTAAAGCTCTGTGAAACAAAACTCTCTGAAAACAGCGCAACTATGACTCCATTGATACAGCTCCTCTTTAACATACAAGACCAACTGAAATGTGTAGATGATGAACATTCTCCCAGGTTTCTAAAGAAATACGCTGAGTTTTCCAGAATCACAAGCAATGATTCGTTTCCTAGATGTCAAAAAGTATAAAGAGCTCTTAAGGCAAAAGAAATGTATCTGTTGGTTAAATATTCAGATGCAGAGCAACAATAGAGATGCTTGGTCATACAAGCTGAAGGAAGCTACAGTTCTTGCAAGTTATGCAACAGCAGGCAAGTACTCCTCATGTAATACAACATTCAAAGATTAAATTTGAAGTGTATTCCTTCTGTAAAATACTTAATTTATAAATGGTAATTCTATCAGTAAAAAAGTGGAACATTTGCCTACTGCATCCTTTTATTAAAATAGGTACAAAAAGTTTGCCCCACCCCACTCCCAAACAGCCATCAAGATAAAAGTGATGCCAATTTTAAAAAAAATCTTCTTACAGTATTGTCTTAAGTATCTTTCAGGTATCCTAAACCACTGTTAAAGAAACAGTATGTATAAAGCCTAGAAAAGTCTGAGACAACGATGAACGTAAACCAGCTGAGTCTAAGTCTCACAGTGACTGCAGTTCACAAACCTCCCTTTTCACCATGCACCAAATGAGCAACTAGGAGTCACAAACTATTTGTTACCTCATGCATACTTTCACTAACACTTAACCAATGAAGCTCTTCACAAATCCAGATTGACAACTGGATTATTCTACATAGATTTCCAGCTATACATATATCTTTAACTTTCCAGACACCTCCTACCAATAAAGCTGAAGGAGGGAAAAAAAGAAAAAATTCCCCAACACAAAATCTACATGTGATGTTGACTTGTTGTTCCTCTGTTTTCACTGGTTAACTCTTCATTTTGGTGTTTTTTGCTGTTGTTTTCCGGGATGCTACATTTATAATACTACAGGTAAGATATTTTGTCACTATCAAACTCAGTTTTTAAAAGAGTTCTTAATGTCACTTGTAGTAAGAAACTGCCCTTCAAACATGCACTGTGTTGCAGCACTGAGTCAAGATGAAATTCACTAGTTAGTAACAAGCTTACTTAAACAGAACACTGTCTTCAATAAATTCATGTATGTTTTCCCTTTCCTATTTAACATTATATTTTCTACAGAAAAATTGCTTTTGTTGCCATAGTACTTAGCTGCACGTTACACTGTGTGTAATTAAAAAAAAAATCACTCAGATCAAGACATATTAACTAGTGATAATTTCTAACCTGTCAACCCATGAGACAGACTTTGATATTAGAAAAGCATGTTTAAATGACAACTGAAAATAGAAACAAACTCCCACAATGGAGGTGACACGATAAAGACAAGCGAGCACAACTGCTGCATCACTAATCTACTCAAATTCTTGAGCACGTTAAATAAAACAGGAGACAAAGAGCCCAGTAGGTTGACGTAATTTATTTGAAATTTGAAAAAAGCTTTGAAGATTTGTATTATACAAGACTACTAAGAAATCTTAGATTATAAAACAGTGTTCTAAGCTTAAAATGGGCAAATATATGGAACATAATGGATTCAATTTTCTTGAACATATATATTAATTACAATATATCCTTTTGAAGACTACTAACATATACATTGTTTGATAACACCTCAGTTCAGGTAAATAAGTAACTTAAAACTATGCAATTTTATTACAGTAGTTCAGAAACCCCTCATTTATTATTCTGTCTTCCAGACTAGCAATTATATTCACACAAGATAAATTCTCTCAAGGAATACACTTACATCCTTGTCTGAATTCAGCAGAAATCTATCATTTACGGATATAATACCAAAATAAAGGTGAAAACGTTAGTAAAGAACTGAAAACCTTGGCCTATCCTTGATATTCTGACAGGTTAATTCATGATTACAAAAAACATAAAGGCAAAGACCAAGTAATTACCCCATTAAGATTTTGCAAAAATGCAGATGGATTAGCAAAAACTGTTTTCTCACTACTGCTTGTTATATCTAGAAAATGTTTTACAAGTATGATCTTGCTGGTATAAACAGAGTATAAATGGTATAAATGGTGGCTAGACAGGAGAGAGGAAGACTCTGAGTACCTGGACTGTAGAGGAAACTGAGCACTGATCAGCATGACAGTGTGCATCAGAAGCAACCAGAAATTGTCACACAGGTCACTGACATCTACGAGGACAACCCAGAGACCCTCGCATCAGCCCTGTGAAAGTTTGCAGCGTACAAAATTGGATTAAAAGACAAAACTTAAAGCATTACTGAGATGCAAAGAGCTGAAGGAAAATAACAAGGAAGGCTTTTAAAGGCATTCATATTCACAAAGCTGAGAGTGTCCAGCAAGTGCACAGGCAGCGAAAAGCCCGACTGTGGTTCCAGAGAAAATTCTTTGGGGAATATATGACAGAAAGACACAGAACAACCCTAATTAAAAATTAACTGCATTAAGTTCTAGACTAAAAAAATAAATACTTTTTTCACATCATGCATAATCAGAACTATGACAAGATATAATTGATCAGTATTTCTTTCAAGAGGGCCAGTGTAAATGGCTGATGGACACACCCCAAAATTGATTGAGATCACAGAAAAAAAGTCAGAAATCCTTATGCTTAAGGATATCGGTTTCCTACACATCATAAAAAATATAAACAGTTCTTTCTTTTGTCCTGCTAAGGAAATGCCAGGTGTGCAAGTTGGACCACTTCATCCCTCTGTAACACATGGTGATTTTTTACATAAGCAACCACCAGCAGATGTATACAATACTGACTTTGCCCAAGTACTACACACAAGAAGTGCTCATAGGAGAACAAATTATGTCTTCATGTTTGAGTGGGAAAATGATCGTTGCACATTAAGAATCTTAACCACATTTACTGAAGGCTTTCTAAATTTACTTGACAAGAAGCATAATTTATGATGAGCAAGCCTTGAAAATTTCAAGATTAAATCCAGACTCCATCCTCATTATGTGTATTCATCAGCAGAAGCTTTTTCTGGTATATGAAATCAGCAGCGAGAAGCTCTGACAGACTGTACTGGCCACAGGATACGCTCCCTCAAACACCATAGGGGCTGCTCTTCCTAAGTTACACCACAAAATTTAGCAATGCTAAAGATGGAGCGCCAGAAAATCCCAAAATTTACCCAAGTTCTCCACAGCAGTCACCTAAATTCAAGTGATGAAACAATGGCAAGCTTCCTACCACATCTGGGAAGTCTGGAAATGATGCACAACAACAACAGAAGTACATGTTGTGCTGTACCCCAGAGGGTGAAAAGATTAGTGGTGAAAAGTTTTGGACACAGAAATAGTTTCTGTATTAGGCCAAGAATACTTTTAACATCTAAGTTTTTAAATGTATAATTACTTTCTTAGCTGAACTAGATAAACAACTCATATGATTCTATTTCTTCATACCCCAAAACTGAGCAATAAAGACTATCCTTTATATTAAGTGACCACCAAAATGGAACACTTCCATCTGTGGGCAGAACCAGAGACAGGGGTGAGAGCAGCAAGCAGTTACACTTATCAGGAGTCTAATTTTGGGATAAAAGAGCTTCCAAAACCTTGTGACATATATACACAAGTAGTTTGAGCATAACATTACATTACAGAGAAAAGTATTTTCTAATTAATTAAGATAAACTTCTGCAGGATCAGAGGGCAGCAAGTTCAAAAAAGGGTTAGTGAATTTTAGTTTGTTCAAATTCAGTCAAGTAATATTTTGTTCACTAAAAATACATACATATAATGCATTATAACTACATGTTCATCATCATGTATTTTCAGAAAAATAACATCCAGAGAAAAAGCATGTTTGTGCCTACATCATTTTTGTGTCAGTACAAGATGCCTGATGTAAAAGGGTCACTTCAGTAGAGCTAAAGAACAGACTAAAGCTAACAGAACTGAAAAAGCATTTACTCACTGTCATGACCTAAGAAATTCCTCTGCAGAGAGAACCTTGACTAAGAACCTTGACAACAGATTAACAAAAATCAACATGCTTTATTTACACTTCTATTAGAGATACCATAAAAAAATAATCAAACTCCACCACAATGCTATGTTACCAGCTTATTAAGCTTGTTTAATACTGGAGACCAGCTATGTTAATTTTAGCCAAATCGTTTTAAGGCTTAATAGGAGCACTTTAGGAGTACTCCTATATTGGCTTACTGTCCCAGCATCAGGAGAGATACAACATTAGTTTACATTTCAAACATCAAAGAAAGAAAAAATAAGTTTAGTACATCAACAGTAACTCTTGGCATATATAGATCACTGCAACATTTGGTAGAGCTAGCAAATCTAAAAACAGCATGCAAGGAATCTAGATTTATAAATAGGCTGCTTTTCCTCATTTACTTGCTTAATTAAATCCTGCCATAAAAAGACCTGTTGCTTGAAAACTGTGTTAAAGTAATTTTTTCAGAAAGCAAACCTAGATAATATAAAGACAGTAATATTTTTGTCTGAGAAATGTTTACGATTTTCAGGAAAAATTACAGGACTGAAAGTAAGTGCAGATTTCAACTCAGTAGTGCCTCACCCCTCCACTGCTAATAAGCCAAACAAATGCCATAATTATAATTACTGTCATTATTATGCCCTAGCTTTATTTCTAAAATAATTAGGTAAAAGGTAAGATTTTTCTAGTGCACTGAGGTCAAGGACAAAAGCTAAACCACACGAAATTCTCATTTTTCCTACCCACATTGCCCTACTAAGCCAGTTTGCTCTAGAGACAGAAGTTTGCATAGGATAAGCACACATTTTCTCTTTTTATTTCCCCATCTGTAAAACAAAGTTCTACATCACCATCTAATAAGATGCTGCAAACTTTTTAACAGTGAAAGGCTGGCACATTGCTTGGTCCATATACAAAACAAAACTGAACATTTAAACTGGTTTTCATATAAACTGTTTCCCCAGATGCTAGCATAAAATCCTGATTTCACTGAAGTCAACAGCAGAACTCTCATTTATTTCATTGCTGGCCACGATTTCATCCCAGCACTTTGTTACTTGTCAAACACAGCTTTGCAGCCCCAGACTTTAAACCCGTAGATGCAACATTCAGCGGTCTTTACCCTGCCCTGGAATGCCAAAGCAGAGATTCCTCGTGGTTCCTAACTCTAATTCCTGAAACCCACATTCGTCACCCTGGAGGGCAGCGAAATGCAAACAAACATAAAGAATGCTGTACCCCTGAGTTCAGCCCACGATTAACACAGGGGTAAAGTACATGAAAGCAATCTAATTCATTATTATAAAAATAAGTCCACCTACAATTCCAATTCAGTTTGCAAGAAAGCAGCTATGAAGAATTTCTAACATACGGCTGAACCAACAATATCTGGAGGAATTTGGATCTCCTATTCCAAACCACTTTGCCTACTTTAAAAAAAATAAAAATACTGTGACCAAAAGCCCAGACTGCATTCCAGAGGTCTAGGAATAGCTTGTTTTCCTATTTGCAGTTGGTAAATTTGAAGTCTGTGAGGCATTCCTCTGGTTTTTAAGGATGTCTCCAATTTCTCCTCAAAAATTCACTTTGCTTCTTACTCTACATGTAAAATTTTGATCTGCTCAGAACCACAGGCTTTGTTATATGAAATATTTTTCAGAGTCACTTTTGAGAAAATGTAATTCAGTACATTCCTTCTTTCTGATACTGTCCCAGTCCTTAGTTTTGGTACAATACACCAGGCATATATTTTAAGTTGCTGAAGCTTGTGACTTACAGGCTCATATTATACACACACATAATAGTCAACCACATTTCACAATATTTCTTTTTATCCCTGTTGCATAAAGACGGTTTTGAAACATCAGCTCAATACTGCCATTCCAACAAGTCTAAACTATAAAAAGGACAGGTTATGAAGTGTTTGGAATTACATCCTTAGGGCTCAATTTAGAATCTTCTCCTCACATTCTTTTGATTTGCGTGCTTCGTTACTGATAATGTCTGCTAGAGCTCTTTTTCTTTCCTCGTTAATGAGTTCAAAGAAATACATGCTTGAACTCCTAAATATATTAAACTTAATTTAAATTATCTTAAAACATCCAGTGACTACTCCGCAAACCAGAAAAAGCAGACTGCACTTCTGGAAATAATACACTATTTAGCTCAAGAACTGTATTCATAATGAATCACAAAATAAACACATCTAAATAAAGAATAACAGCAATACATATTTCATATAATTTGAATTTTTAAAAGCTAAAGCTTTTAAATTTGAATTTTTAATTTGAATTTTTAAAAGCTAAATCATCACAGTAACATAGAAACAAAAATAAATTTAAAAACTGAAAGTAACTATTTCTTAATTATTTTTTAAAAATTATTTCATGACATACTATTTATGCTTTTTATTTTCTAGCAAACAATTATGCACCTTTCACAAAGAAACAATTCAGATGTACAATTCATCTCTAGAAACTCATTGGTTTATGGTATAATTTGAAAGAGCATGTGTTATATCTAGGTTTATTAACTTGAAAGATTTAACTACAGCATTAACCTCTAGAATTCTATTATAGAATTCTAAAAATTAAAACATAGTTTCAACAGAACTATCCTTTATGTGGCCATATTTCGGGCTCCATAGAAAAAGATGAAATTATTCTGTTACTAAAAGAGGTATCTTAATTATAAACCAGATAAGAATTTGTATTTTCAAATACAATGATTGGCAATGGCAACTTCCTGCCAAAACAAACAGAAAACTTATTGTTCACAATATTTGCATAGGTTAATACATGTTGAATCACAAAAGTGATCAAACAACTGTATAAACATACTAAAACAGACAACTTGCAAACAAAATCTACTGAGATAATCTGTCATGGTACGATTATAAATAAAATAGTACCATCTCAGGATCACTGATAACAGGTTGTATTTTGGAAACATCCTATTCTGTGGTGCCAGCTGGTTTGTGAATTACACAACCTCAGCAGCTTGGCTGAACTTGTTCCTCTGAACTTTTGGAAACTGGCATTCCTGCTAAAGAGACATGTTGGTTCTGCATGAGGCAAATTCACCTCTCCCTTGGTAAAGCAACCAGGATGTCAGAAAAATCTGGATACTACCATGAAACTGACATTACATTCCTAGGCCACTCCACTAATTTGAATCACCGTGATACTGAGCACATTCTTCCTGTTTCCAGCACTTGAACGTTGCTATAATTGCCTAGTATTTCTCAACACGTTTCAAGTTCTTTGGCAGGACTTACTGCTCTGTGCTATTTTTGGAAACTTCAGCAATAAATACCATAGGTACCTACTCTTATACATAATTTAATGATGAAAAGACGTAGCTGTTTGGAATCCCTGGGCTTAACACGCTACTTTTGAGCAAAGAGTGAAAAATGGAGCAGTTGCTACTCATCTCCAGTACTTCACACATTGCTTTGGACTCAGCTTGCTCAAATGCCTTCGTCCTCCTGGCTGATCACATCCATGACCAACGAGCAAACTCTCTCAGCTCCAGCATGCACAGCCAGAGACAAGAGGCTGGAGTGATGGAGGCCCTGGTTCTGTCCTGCCAGCTGACTAAAAGTGACCAAAGTCCTGCTCTCCCTCCTGCAGCCTGTCATGTGGAAATTGGCTCCTGTTCTTAGGTGGGACACGGTTGAATTTTAGAAAGTGCTGCAGACACTTTTTAAACCCCCAGCCTGCCTTCCAGGGGAGTTTTTAAACCCCCAGCCTGCCTTCCAGGGGAGTTTTTAAACCCCCAGCCTGCCTTCCAGGGGAGACACCCAGAAATGGATTGGTGCAAGACCCCACATCTTTCCAGAAATGGGGAGATATCAGGAGCATCCTACATACAGAGATGGCTTGCCCAACTATCCTGCTCAGGATAGTGACAGGTGGCTACTGATAGTATTAGGTAGGCAGATGATAATCCTCTGCTGCCAGTATTAGCCTCACAACAAAACAAACTGGGACTGAGGGCTGGAAATGAAATACAAGGTTGGGAGGGGGGAAAAAAGCAAAAAGCTCCACACAGGAGCCACAATATACCTATGTCATTTGGCTTTGGATGTTCACAAGCAGACCTTTTGTAATCCTTACAGCCTGCTGCTTCTTAGCTTATAAGAATTTTATCTCATACAGAGTTTTACATACACGGAAATAGAAACTCTTAAAGTAGTCTTGTTGTCACAATCAAAGCAATGTAATTACAGCAAAATATCTCTTGTGCATAATTCTTCTCAAATAGCAGCTTTTTTTAGTTTAGCTTAACTCTTGATAGATCACAAGGATACTTAATTAGCCAAGATATATCCCAGCTATCTTCCTTGATAGAAATGAAGATAAAATGCACCAAGCACCTGAAAAAACACCCAATTTCAAACTACAGGACACAATTTCCTACTATAATTAATGAGGTGGATGGATGTTGAGAATATTTGGGCTTTCAGAGTACCCTTAAATTTGTTCATGTTCTCTGTTCTGTAGCTCATACCACAAGTTGCTGTAAGTCTTACAAGCTGCTCTTGTTCTGTACTGTATGAGGCTCTGCAGTTTCCCAGTTCAGAGTGCTATATTAATAACTGGGAAATAACACATCAAAAAAAAAAAGTATTTTATAACAAGATACCAAAGGGGAAAATTTGGGCTGTACTTTTAGCCATAGCTACTTTTCCTGCCTAGTGTAGTTAAGAACTTGAGGTCTTAACAGCTTCTGTGAATGCCAAAACATTCTGTATGAGTCTGACACATAGAGTACTGCAAGCAAACTGCAATAATTTGATTTCACTAAATTATAAAACAATTTTAAAAAACAACTACAATAACTATAGTGCACAACAACTGCAACTGATTTAAACTATACAGGATATTGGGGTTTTTTGTTTCATTTGGTTTTTTCCCCCCAGTAACATAGGAGGGGATGAGAGGAAGAGAAGCAGAGAGGATCAGAAAAGCCAAGAGCTGACATTTGAGTTTTACAATAGAGGGACATAATACTTCTTCAATTCTCTGTGACAAGTTTGACAATTAAAATTAAATATTTTCAGAAGACACTCACTGTAATTCATGGTTGAACTGAGCTAAAACTATTTATGTGAGTTTAACAGCCTCAGCCAAAAGCAGTTATGGCTCCTCATAGCACATTTAAGAACAGAGTAGAAATACTAGTTCTGGAAGCTTGTGTCAAGCATGCTAAAAGGTGACAAATAAGCCTTTTCTAGCAAGCACTACCTTGTTAAGAAGATCTTAAGAACACATGCATACTGTTTTCTATACATACAGTTAGGAAAGCTAATCAATCTGGTTTCAAAGACTATAACTGCATTATACTCCATATACCAGGAGGATGTCGAATCAGCAATGACTTCTGATGTGAATCACCGGTATTTGAGAACTTCACAAATATAATCAAGAGACACAAACCTAGGAGATGCACACCAAATTTAACATGTCAAGGAACCCAAAAACAAATATGCTCAGAGCTTATGATCTACCCCTCTCAGCATCAAAAACTAACTCCAGCTTTGAAGCAAACTTATAGAAATAGAAACACTTAAACTTTCCTACAGTTTTTCTACCTAGAACAGAGCAGCCACCACAGACTTAACAGAAAGAAATGTGTGGCAATCAGCAGCTTTTACTGCCTCTTTGGTTTCACTGTTTTCAACTGGAAGAATCTCACCCTCACACACCCTGGTTCTCTTTAATGAGAAAATAACTACCCAAGTATTTCTTTAAATGTCTTTATCTAAGAAAAATGGCACTGTTTACCATTTGTGTTAGAGATGTAATGTAAATAACGTAATCTAAGAAACTGGAAGTTATGCCCACTAAACTCTGAGCCTTCAAGTCAAAGTACACAACTCCAGTAGCCTTCAAGACATGTTTTGTAACATACGTGAAACAAGTCTTCTATCTTGAATTACCTAAAGCTGTAATTGGGCACTTTTGGTCTTGTTTCAAGACAAAAAGTTTCTTTAACCAGATATTTCCAGCTTTGAAGAGAAAAAGATTCTATTTATGACTTAAAAAAACAAACAAAGCTAAGCAAACAGCAGTTCTGTGTTTTAAAACTCTAACATATCTTAATCAGGATGAATATTTTGACCATTTTAAGAAAATTAAATTAATTAGAAATGTAGTAGAGTGTCTGTGAAACACGTCAGTTTCAAGAAGGGAGCACAGCCAATGAAAGCAATGAATGTTCATATTAAATTGACAATCATCTAGTTTCCATAGCTACTTTTTAAACAATCGCATGCACTTATCATTTCCTAGAACGACCTTGTTTACTATGAATAGCTTTGAAATGGCTGTTCTCAGAAAGAGCTACTTAAAAGCATTTAGAAAAAAAGTATAATCAGCAGCAGCAGCTGCTGCTTTAAACTTTTAAAGAAGACAAATAGTGTTAAAATACAAAAGAACAGTGATAACACGTTTACTTTTTCCATAATATTACTTGTAATAGAGTATAAGCCTTAGACATCTCATCTCAACCTGGATTCCAATCTTGCCATGGGACACACTTTAGAAACACCCAGCAATGTAGAAATTAGTGCAAGGATCATATAGGCCACATGGTCACTACAACAAGTGGGAATGAAAGAAGAGGAGCTCCAAGAGCGTAACACCTCAATGTGATCATTTGTCACCAGAGCTCCCTCAGGTAATTTGTGTAAGTATTTGCTTCATTTCCAACACAATAAATGTCAATTAAGCAGATAGCAGCTATAAAGTCTCATCCTGGTATGAATAAACTATGCATCGCGTAGAAGAAGCAACACGGTACAAGACACCACACGACAACAAGTGCTACCCTGCACGCAGCAACCCTGACACTGTGGAACTCCACACAGTTCAGGGTTTCCATCCACCTCTATCCACCTCAGGTACAGTGAGCCTGGGACTTCCCTCACACTTGGCTGCATAGGAAGACTTTGTGTTTCCCTCCTCCAACGGGACCCCAACAAATGTATGTGATGCCATCCCTTCAAGGAGACTGTTATAGCAAGGACTGACGGATTACTCTGGAATCACTCCAAAACTCCTTTACGAGGAGCACACAGAATTACCAGTTCTCCTCTACTCTTTCAATTATAGTGGAAATTGGCAATGACTGGGAGGAAAGGAAGGAGGGAAAGGGAAAAAAATTAAGTAATTACATTGCTGAATTTATACACCTCTTTTTCCTTTTACGGCCTGAAGCTCTTCAGTCTTCATCACCTGAATTCCCATTAGAAATGTTCTGAGTGTACAGCTGTGGGCTATATTTATTTCTAATATCACTTCCAGAAGCATATCAAAAGACAATCCAATTTAGGAATTCATTGGATTGCTAAATAGAACATCAGAACAAAAAAAAGTTTATAGATACAGCCCTCCAGGGTGCAACAGAAGGAAAGCTCTTCAGGATGCAAAGTGTACTCTGCAGCGAAAAGCTGCTATAAGCCACTGGAATAGCAAAAGGAGGAATGGGGGGAATTTGCTTCTTCTTAAGGATCTGCATGTGTGCAACAGCTGGAATACCCAAACAGGCATTACATAATAACAGCAGAAGCTGTTTGAAGCAGTAAGGAGGCAGAGCTGGGTTTACAGTGACCAGCAGTTCAGAAAGACAGACACCAGAGTTTTTGTTCCAGTATATCAATGTATATATGTATTTCTGCTTCACTGTCATTGTTAATTTGGCAGTGGCCTCGATTCCACAACTATCCTTGTCCGCCATGCAGAAACCAGAACAGAATCCATATCACAGTAGAATTTAGAAATCAGATTATTCATTGATTGAACACAGTTCACGCCTGTTTGCTGCCTTTTCCAGAAGCACATAGAGGTTATAAAATACAAAATGGTCTAAGCAAAGAACTCTCCCATTGTAAAACCCATAAAAAGTAAAAATTTTAAGCTCCGCCAAAATGGTCACATTCTAAAAGTATTTTAAAAACTGCTTAAAGCTAAAGGGATCCTAGACTCAGACATTGCTATCCAGAGGCAATTGCTGAAGATCACCAAAGTATTAACTTTACTCCAAAGCAATCTCGGAGTGTGGTTCAGAAAGCAGTTGAGCACTATCCTGTTGGGAATGTGTGTGTGGAATCACAGTGAAATTAAAAAAAAAATAAATAAAAAAAAAAGTGAACATATTAAGACTGTAAATATTTTAACCAGGAAGCTGAGGTAAGAACAGAAGTATTGACTGTCAGTTTAGATCTGGGTTGACTGTTGCCCCTACCACAAGTTTAGATTACTTCTTAAGTAACATATTATGTTATGAAGTATTTTGGAATCATGAGTATTATATGAAGGTGTTTATGTCTTATGTAATGACCTTAGATATTGAAAGGGCAGGGGGCAACTGAACTGAAAGAGGGCCATACAGAACAATTTTTTACGATGAGGGTGGTAAGGCAGCATGCCTGGTCGCCCAGAAGAGTTGTGGATGACACATTCCTAGAAGAGTTCAAGGGCAGATGGGCTGTTCAGAGAAAGGTTCTCTGTATATGACAGGAAAGTTGAAACAAGATAGTCTTTGAAGGGCCCTTGAAAACCAAACCAGTCTGAGATTATGGGAAAGTGTCAAATTACGGCACATTTGTCTTGTGTACTGAAATTTAACACTTTTGGCTAAATCTGAACAAACCATGTGCCAGAGTGGCTGACAGCTTTGCTGCATGGCTGAGAAAATGGTATAAACATAGGGGAGTTCAGAGTTGTTAGAAAATGAAACAGAATGCTCTATGGAAGACAAAACTCTACTTAAAGCTTGATGGAAATAACAAGTATCACAGAAGAATTTTTAAATCAGAAACTGAGAAAGAAAGCACACAGCTCTGAATGATGCAGTCACAACTTTCAGTCAAGTCAGCACACTCAAGTAAAGAACAAAGCAAGAGTTGGTAACAAACACGTAACAGTGAGAAATGGAAAAAAGTGAAAGCTTTTTAAACAGTGTGCTTTTTAACAGAGGAAGCAACCAAATCAAAAGTGTCTGTGCTTCTACATGAAGCATTAGAGTTTCAAGAATTAGAGCTGAGAAAGAATGACCAGACTTACCAGGAAGGAATCATTCCTATCTTAGAAAAGTAAAACTAATGGTAGGACTGGGGAAAACCCATGTATTATCCTGGATATGAAACAGATCAGCTGGTGAAGGAGTGATGCTACTTCTCAAAGAGTAGCCTGTCAAATTAGATCAGCAAGTTAACCATACCAGTCACTAAGAGAACATCTCTGTGATCTGTAACTTCAATAAAAAGGAAAGAAAATACAGCATTACGACTATGTTACTAGCTGCCTAACATGGTGACAACTATTGTATCACTGAAGGCAGAGAGTCAGGAAACAATGATAGTATGAAATTTCAGGTACCACCCAAAGAACAGCACAACACTAAACCAGAATTTTTAGATGTAATTAACATCATCTTCAGGGATCAGCTCATTCAGAAATGTAGAAGAAAACAGTAAAATCCTGGTTTGGCCTGACCTGTGTACAGGATTCAATTCAGATATCACCACTGAAAAGATGCTTCAAGAGTGAGCAAAACAGAACTAACAACCCTGAAGGGGAAAAAAGCCAAAGATGGTCTACAACACTTCATAGTTCCAAAACAGAAGAATGAACATAAAATGGAAGCTAGTTCAAAAAGTTTAATGAACTGAAAAACTGTCCAAAAATCTTTTGACCCAATTAATTGACCCTATTAAGAAACCTATTAAAGGAACACACACAGAAGAGAAGACCAAAGAAAGAAGTCACAACTAATCCCTCTCATATAAGCTCACAAATGCACTTAGAGGGGTTCTTATGCCTTTTTCCATGAGGAATTCTCAGGATCTGTTTCAGGCTGAAGCACAAGAGAAGGCAGCAGAACAGACAGGCAACACCAATAGGTCATTAGACCAGATAATTTTCATACAAAACCTCTAGAAAATAAACAAGCTTCTAACTCTATTTTGTAGTACTCTGGGCACAATGAAACCCAACAGAGAAGAATACAGTAAGTTTCAACAACAACAACAGCAACAACAACAACAAAAAAACCCCACACCAACTTAGATAGGCTTTAACTTTCCTTACTATTCATGTGGAACACGGGGTTTTTTGTATAGTTTGTTACAATTCACGCACAGTGCCAAGAGAGGTTAATCAAACACAGCAAGTTCTTCAGAGACTGACTGCATTCCCGACAGAGCTGTTTTCTCCCTCTTACTTAAATGAAGCTTGTCTGTGTTGGCTTCCTGACAGATGAGTTGTGAATGGCAGGGGAAGGGGTGGAGGATTCTCCTATGAGCATTTAGTTGATCCTTCCCTCCCACTCAAGATTAAAGTAGTAGCGGAAATTGTTCAACAGCACGGGCACACAACAGTGTCCCTTCCTAGTACTCCAACACTGACCACTCTTTTCTTGCACCAAAGCAAGAAAATACCATACTCAGGCCAATATGTCACACAGACACATAAAACCATAAACCAACTGGCAGTTGCCATCACATAAAAGAGCTTTCCTCTCCTGTCTGGAACGAGCTCTGGCTGGCTTGACATCCCTGTTGGCTGCTTATAATTTAAGTCTCTGTATCAAAAAGATTTTATTTCTGGACAGGAAGTCTTTTCCTATTAAAGATACTAATGAAAAGACCGAAAATCCTCTAAAAGCTGTTTGTGAGATATGTTCACTTAACTAGAGGAAAGCTGAAGTGTGGATAAAACAAGACGTTCATGCAAAGGTAGGCTACGTCACCTCAGGAACAACAATAGTTTGAAGTATAGGACTGCAGCTGCAGCTCCTGAGTGCCTTACACACTGCTGCAGTGCTGATACTTTATATATTTTCAACATTCTTTCCAAGATATCTCTCCTTTTCTGGTGGGCATGAGTTCACTGCTCATGCACAGTACTTGACATGGCCAGATGCTATCTGGGTCCAGTCCATCAAAAAGAATATGTGTGGAACTCCCAACAGAAGTAAAGTGGGTATTTGCAGCCTCAAAGATTTCAACCCAAACACTTGTAGAAATCTGAAGAAACAGTGGTAAATATCACAAATGTTCATATCCAAAAGGTCTCATAAAGAAGTCATTACAACAAACTGGGCTTGGTCCACAAAAACACCAAGGGCTTTGCTCAAGGCAGTTTGCCATAATGATCTGCCCACTTCTTACACCATTGTGAGCTAACAAGACCTGTCAAATGATTAGCCCACTTTGTAATAGTCACAGGCTTTTTTGCCTTTCACACCACACTTAAGGTCATAGTCTTTAGACCCAAGTCTGCTACAACCCAACAAGCATAACAGCAAGTACTCGGTCCAACAGAGTAATTACTAATTATCTGTTAGTTTAATAGATTAGCACTGAAATGTGCACTTAGTGTTCAAAAAGGACACCAAGACAAGACTGACATTACTGTCATCAAAAAATCATCTCCACATTCTCTGCCAACACAAATGATCCCAGTCCTGAGGGAGACCAGCCGTTTGAACTAAACAGTGACTTCAGCTCCTGCAGCCCGATGACTGCATTTCCCTAAAATGATGAATGGAGGTGTTTTGAGGGCTGACTCAGTGCCTGGCAGCACAAAGAGATGAGTAACTACCTTTGAACCATTTTTTGTTTTAGCACACACAGATCATAGCACAGCCAAAGACTACAGAAGTGAGAGTTAACCACAGTATCGGGATCTTAAAACACTGGTCTCACTTTACCAATAGTTGATGCCAAACACACCTTTTAGCCTAGTGCTCCTGCAGCAATGAAGCTAACCATGCCCTCAACTGACAGCTCAGGTCTGCATTACCAGTCCCAAAAGAATTCTGATCTTCACTAGGAATTGTGTGAGGACAGAATGCTTCAGCAGTGAAAATATAAACTCCTATGGAGCCTTTATGTACATTAGGAGACTCCCCCATGCAGAATGCCCTGCCATTGTAAGAAGAAAATGTTAATTACTGTTTTAGAATTTTTAGAACAACATAATTGAATGAATATGTTGATGTTTGGGATAAAGGATATCAAAGACAGCAGATCTTCCTCAGAGCAAGTATTATAAAGTGCATGTAGGATGGAGTGACTGATAAAGAGAGGCATGTAATTTTTTTATCCAGAACAAACTTTCCCAAAACTTCAATAGCAAAGGAAGAAGAACTCTAACTTATTCATTATGAGGAAACTTGGCTAATGAGTAAAACCTGTTCTAGAGAACAGCTGAAAATGCCTAAGCTGGAAAACAGCTGAGATGAACTGCATAGGAGCAGAGGTTCTACACCCCTGGTATCCCCAGTAAAAATATAGAGCTGATCACTAATTCATCAGCTGCCGGGTCATTTGCTCTAGGCAAGAAGTCTGAATAGAAAAAGGCTAGTAACACTCAGCCCAAACAGAAAGTCCCTAAAGACAAGTACTCTAGCACTGCCCTTTCTACACAACCTTAGCTTTAGCTAGACAATTTGCTGCTGCTGTTTTATTGTCCCCATACTGAACCCTACACAACAGCAGAGTAGGCTGAATTTGTGAGGACAGCTACAGCAATTCCGGGGGGAATGGAAGGGAGGATGTGAGCACACAGACCAGAACAGGACATGACACATCATAAGAAGGATAAATAGATATATCTATATATTTAGATTTTTTAGTTACAGGGATAGAATACAGAAAAATATTGTATTAAAAGAGGGTGTTGTTCCCCCTTGCCCCTAACTGTACTGGGGTCTACAACAGAGATTGAACAGCAAGATCCCAAATAATTTCAGACCGACTGAGGTAACTTCACCTCATTTGTATAATGTCTATTAGTAATCTACCCACAGAGGTCATGAGACAATACAACAGAACTCACATTTCTTTATTTGCATCCATCATTTGAAAAGAGGCTTTCCTTCAGTATTCAAAAGCAAGACACTTATCCACAATGAACAAAAGAGATTGTTAAAGAAATGCACTGCCAATTAATGACATAATCCAGTGAACTTAAACCACTCCTCTAGGAGTTCTGGCATTCTGCAACATGGAAATAAACCCTAAGTAGAAGAAAAAGCAAAGCTTGCCACCTACTGCCCAATGACATAATAGTATGTACTAATATTGTCTATCTCCTTTTAACAGAATCTCTTTTCGTAACACAGAAAATACAGAACTGCATCTTCAGTTGTTTCTTTCATGAAATAAAAAATACAAAACCAGCACACAGAATCTTTTCTATAAAAAGAAAAGCAATCTTTTCTATAAAACCGCTTATAAAATCTCTGACAAGCTTGAAACATAATTTCTCACAGCATCCAAGCTGACAAAGAATTCCTTTTAATACCCTCCAGTAGTGCTAGAGGCTTTAATGAAGTCTGTTCCACAGCTGCATGATAAGTTTTAAAGACAGTACTTTAAACTTAAAAAAAAAAAAATTACAATAGATAAAGCCTATCAGAAAAGATTTCTTTTTCTGTACACATCTGGAGGAGATATTTTCAAAGCTATAGATTACATTAGTAAAAAACCAGGGCTGTAGCAAAGACTGGCTTATTGCAGATACTTTATTAGTTTTACAGACTTCATGTCTCAGCACCAGAAATGATGCTTTTTTATGTTTTCAACTACGGAGAAATTCTCTGCAATAACTACAATGCTTTATTGAGCTATTACTCCGAAGATATTTATTTTCCTAATCTATCACATAAAGTAATTTCTGAACAACAATAGGTGTTTTGCTCAGTGTAAGAAGTCGCTTAACTCAAAGTCAAGTAGTCATAATTCAGTTGCCTACAAAACTTTTGAGTATACCTGCAGACTTATTTTCAGAAACAACACTGTGCTGCACACTGCAATCAGCCAACAGTTCACGTTCTGATCCTCCAGCACCACTCTCTAAGGCCATGGGATAATTTAGAGAACATTTGATAAAGAGGGAAACAAACAAGGATGCACTGCAGAGTCCCTCTAATAGACTGCTGGCTGGTTACAAAGTCTCAATGAGTATTTGAACAATAACATCAGGAGAAGAGCCCACTTTCTCTATCTGCTTAGTGCTCTTTACCAGTTACACTCATACAAGAAGAAATACCAGTCTCAGCAGATACTGATGAAGAGTAACACCTCAACTTTAGCACAAGAAGACATGAGCAATAAACCTCCTTAGAAGTGGTTAGATTAGCAGCTGATTACACTTTGTATAAAACAGTAATACTGGATTCCTGGGCAAAATTGATCAAAGTACAAGGGTACACAGCAGAGGTAAACTTAATGGAGCTTAGGTAAAGTGGAAACTGCTTCTCAGTGAAGTATTTGGAATCTAGCACTGAAGAAAATAAATTCACTGGAGATGAAATTTGTGCCTCAATTTAGGGTTCCTAAATCATGAGCAGAGGAGGTGATTCATGAAATGAAATCAATGAGGCATTTGTAATGAATCAGACAGACCTAAACCTGAAGATACATCTGCCTTTGTCTAAGGCCAGTCCACATACCATGCTTTTCAAGAAAGGCTGTGCTTCTTCAGCCCCACCAAGACCTTAGAAAGAGGTTCTTCTGATAGTTCCCCAACATCTCCTGAAATAATTGATGACAAATAGCAATAGTTGTAAAAGTTTTTACAGAAAAAAAAAAACTAACAAACAAACAACAACAACAACAAAAAAAAAACCAACAAAACACCAAAAAGCCAAACCACAATCTGAAAAAAGACACTTTGGAAGAGAACAGACCATATTGCAGCACAATAACAAGTAACATTAAGAACTCGTCATTAAAGCCCTCCCTGCGCATTCAAACACTGCAAACACTGAATGGTCAGGCACAGGGGCTTTTAAACTAGAAAAATTAAAAGTGCTATGGCTTGAAATGGTGGCTTAGTCTCTGCTTTTCAACTAAGCTGAATGCACCAGTACAATTTAGAGGCAATTTTCGTTCCTGAAAAGCAGTGCCTTGAAAGCAATTGATTTCCACACATGGACTATGCCTAAATCACTGTCTCTTTTTGCTGTATTGATATACAGGAGCATAAGCATGCTGCAGTAGCACTCAAGAAAAACCGCAAACTTAATGACAAGTGAATTAGAAGTCAACTTTACCTCATGAAGTGTGCTCAAGTTGCCAGGATTGTGAGAGGGAAGAGTACACTGACATTCTCAAGAGGAATGTGTCTTGCAGGGTAATATGGACAACTGATCTGCTGATAAACTCTTCACAAGTCTATTAGGAAGAACATGAATAACCTGAAGGCTAATAGCATACATTGCTTGTCCTTGCAGCAAGTCTCTTGTTGAAAACACTGTGCAAAAGACATCTCAGAATCCACCCCAAAGAACTCACGATGGAAAGTTTATTTTCCTGATTCTCCCTGGAGCCGCCTTGCACTAACAGTCCTAAGATAAGCACACAATGAATTCATTACACGTTAGAAGTCTATACTGAAGGGAAGCAATAACCAGTATAACCTGCAGACAGAATGCCAGTTTTTCATCTCCCTGACACAAAGCAGTGAGCTCAAGAACTGCTGGAAAAATCTCCCCTCTGACCACTAGAGTTGAATTTTCAAGTCTGTGAACAGTAACACACAGTGCTAATACAAGCTCAAACAGCTCTGCCACTGGGCTCTAGGAGGGCAGAACAAGAAGCCCATGACTTAGAGACCAAAGCTCTGAAGCACCAGGTAGCAATCCTTGGTTGTATCTCTGTGCAAGTGTAGACTTGGCACCAAATGGCTGGAAAGCAGCCCTGCAGAAAGTGGGGTCCTAGTGGATGAGCAGAACACATGTCAGCAGCACATCCTCACATGAAGAATACCAGTCATATAGTGGGCAGCAGAAGAGTGATCCTACAGGTCAAGGGAGTGATTACTGCCTCCATCAGGCACTTGTGAGACTGCCTCTCAAATACTGTGACCAGTTCTGGACTCCCTAAATCAAGACAGTACCACAGTGGAGGCAAGGCCAGCAGAGGGCCACCAAGACTGTCAGAGACTGGACACACAACACAAGGAGAAAGATTTCTCAACTCTAAAAAAACGAAACAGCTCAAGGGGATGATACTGCAGTCTACAACTGCCTCTTGAGAATCTGTAGAGGAGGCTGAGCCAGACTTCTCAGGAATACAGCAAAAAGACACAGGCTAACAATAAATAAGCAACAATGAAAACTTCAGCTATAAGTAGTCAAACACTGCAACAGAAGCTCACAAATACCCAAGATCTCAAACATTGCAATCTTGAAAGTATTCAAAGCTCAACCACAGAAAGCCCAAAGCAACCTCTTATAAGTGATCCTGCTATAAGCAAAGGGTTGGACCTGACTGCTTCATGCTACCAACCTAAGTTATATCCCTAATGTTCTTAAGAAAGTTCCCTTAAAAAAAACAACCTCAAAGTCTTTTTAGACAGAAGCTCAATATTATCAAGAGCTTCCAAAAAGTATTTTCAAACAGACTTTACTTACAGAGCCGTGCACTTGAACTTAAATGTAAAGAGTTTCACTTGCTCTGTACATCTTCAGTACAAAACTATAATGGTGGTGAAAAAAGATGTCCTCCAGAAATACTTACTTTTACAGTTGCTTCAAAAAGCCTGCCTATAATTTTTTTAGACCATCACCTACGTCACCATATTAACCAATCTTAGAACCAGAAGTTCTAAAAAATAAATTACATGCAAAGATACCAAAAAGAACTAGTATGCAAGACAAGAGCCAAAAAAGCAGTCTCTTATACTTTACAGTGATCCTCAGTCTACACAAGTTTGCACAACAGAAAGTCAGTAATATCTACAGATTTTAAATATATATGTAAACATTTAACTTACAATTATATATCACACAAAGCACGTATTCCATTTTCTGTTATAACTGTCCTACGTTGTTGGTTCCAGTAGGGTCACAACAGTATGCTCAGTTCTTCTTTCAGGCTGTTTTTTGGTTTTTGCAAACTAAATTCACACTGATTTACCATCAATTAGTTAAAATGGGGAAAAAATAGTTTACACCGGAAAAATACTACATCTTTGAACAGAAGTCAAAAAACAGTTTTAAGACATCAGTTGATAGGCTTACTAAAATTAGCAGGCAATGCATCTGCCCATCTAGTCCCATCCCAGCATGGGACTAGATCCAGTGAGCCAGGAGCACAGGTTTGGAAGGGACCTCTCAGCAAAGATTTCTGGGCACATAAGGCACACCAGTGAGTCCAGATCTGTCACCTGGAATCTGTGCATTCACCACTCCTTTGACAGGCTTTGCTTTGTCCGGCATTAAAGCAGATTTTCACATTTCATCACCACCTGCCTCCAAATGAGGCAGAAGGAGCAATGCTATGACACTTCAAGATGTTGTTGAGCTCCAGTCGGTTGATGCCATACTCTTTCTGGTGATCATTTCCAAAACTGTACTAGAAAGATCCCTTAAAAAAAAAAAAGTTCTGCTCACACAGATGGTAAATGCACAAAATCAAGCTGCTGGAGCTATCCCGTTGCCAACAAGTGAGAACACGAGATGTGAAAGGAACACCCAGAGTTACTGGAGAGCTATCACAGGAATTCAGGCCCACAAAGCATGCCTGTTACTGAGATCAGAATTCCCTACAGGTTCCAATAAGAAGCAGATTTTTGTTTCTGAAACACCACTTGTTTTCAATTACAGCCATCTATACCTTCTGCTAACATTTTTCTGAGATGAGACCTTGTACCTGACACTATATCCATCTTCAGAGCACAGCTATGACAGACTTGCTGAACCCAAGATATTCCAGGAAATTAATCTCTCTCCAGCTCTCCTTCTGTTCAGCACCGTATTCTTCAAAAAAAGATATCTGGAAAGAAATAAATGAATTCTCTGCTTTTCTAAATATCATTGCCACCATGATCCTTGCACAAACAGATCTTGACTGAAGTTGGAAAAGTTGGATTCATATATAAAACAGAAAAAAATTGACAGAGGATAGGATGGCAAAATAGAAACTCTGTGGAGCCAAGCCTCCTCTAGGAGCTAATTTAGGTGTTCCAGGTTGGGTTCTGCCCTGGCTCTCACCAGTCCAGTCTTTGACTGCACAGCAGCAGTGTCCACATCAGCATACCAGCCACACTGACCGTGAGGATGACTCCACATTCCAGGAGTGAGAAAAGGAAAAGCCATTCCAAAAGTATCTGGGCAACCTCACACAACATACAAGATCACAACATGTTCGAAAAGGAATTGAAACAGGCACTGTAGCCTGTCTACCTCTCTCAGTGTTAGAGACCTGACCTCAGAAGGATCTTTCAGCCCTGCAGATTGTCCTAACAGTCATACACAGGCATTGTCACTGGCAGTCATTTCAAAAGCTGTATCTAAACATCCACCTGCTGCTGCACTTGATACAACTGCTTTGGTTTGCGCAACAGCCCTTTTCCTCTCCACCTCCAGCTCCCACGCCTGCCTTCCCCCAAGGTGTAGGCTGCCATTCTCATGACTTCAGAGACTCAGTTTTCCATTTTCCCACACCAGTATTAAGCTGAGTGAAATAGATTTATCTTCATGTGATCTCAAAGAGTAGCAGTTCTACCTGGGAAAGTCTTTCTACAGTTAGCAAAAATCCTAGGCTGAGAAGGGTCACATGAACAACAAATCCCACTCCATATGGAAGCATGCAGAGGCACTTTGGATAGCAGGTAACAGATGACTGGTTCTGTCAGTCTGAAGTTGCTTCCTCTGCATCTGTGATAATGTCTCATGCAAGCATGAAATGCTGTAGGTATCCCCTAGAAATACTGTGAGCATCATAGCCCAACAACTATCATAGCAGCACAGAAAAACAACAGTTTATCAGCTCTTTTTTTCTTTTTTCTTTTTTTTTTTAATAAGAGGAACCCTTTATCCCTGGACATTATTCCAGGAAAAATGAAAAATAAGTCTTCTCTAGGGGCTGCCACAAGCCTTCTGAGTACAGTTTTAGAGTGCTTAAAAGATAACAATTTTTTTTTCAGGCAAGAAAAAAATTACATTCTTTTATCTTTCTTCCCCCAACCTCCTTTTTTTTAAAGTATATTTTACTACCCAATTTGGACAACTGGCCTTTACTGCAACAGAAAAAAAAGTATACTCTACAGGAATCAGTATTGATAAGACAGGAATTTTCTGGCCTTTTTGTACTGATTTGTTGCGCTGCTTTTTATGGGGCCAAGCAGAGACATCAGATAATGAATCCAGCTGGTCTGGAGAGGAAGGAACAGGAAAAAACCTGATGATTTTACTGGAAATTTCCCTTTCATATTAGTCACTTCAATAACCCTTCACTGGTGGAAATGAAACTGGACTCAGAGTACTAGGAAATACTGAAATTGGGTAGCAATTTCTCAGTCTTTCAAGACTGCAGATGTATTTGTTCCAAGAGCCCCCAATGCTCTACCTTCTACCTTTCTCAAAGAATATACTGGCTCAGGGCTTAGAACTCCAAGGGAATTCTGGTAAATTTCTCTTCTTATTACCCAAGACACATAGGAACCTAGTTTAGCTTGCAGATACATAGTTAGTACAAAGAATTAGAAGGATTTAGGAGGAAAAATAACCTGATAAGAGGGTTATGAGACAACAAATAACATTGGGAGTGTCCAACGATCTCTGTTCTCAGATGTAGCTTTGGAAAGGAAGTGGTACTTTGTTGTCAGGAGCCTACGATGACTCAGGTGCAGAACTCCATAATCACACACCACCCTTCCACATTCATTTTTACACTTTTGAACACAGGAAAACACAATTTATTTCCTTATCCTGATTATCTTGCTCTGGAGACTGGAAGCAAGACGGGCTACGCCTTCCTTAAAAGCAAAAGCAACACCTGTTACAGGACAGAAACACTTTTTGTCACTGACTTCACCTGAAAGTGGAAGGACAGCAATAGCTGAAAGCACCTAGAACTGTTCACATTCCACTTGATTGTCACCCTCCTGTGCACAACCCTCCCCCCATATCAGATGGGGTCTTCAGCCCCATCAATAAAAATCACAGTACAATTAGAGAAATTTCAGACTCACAATAAGTATTTAAAGCTCAGAGAAATTATATCAAAGACTGGCTAAGTTATGAGCTACTAAAGAGCCAGAGGGAAAAAACCTCCGACCAGATGGGTGTTTCCTTGCTGCTTATGGCAGTCAGACATGATCCTGAACTCAAACACAAGCAAGCAGAAGTATTCATTGTAGCACAGCCACACACACGTATATTAAAAAAGAAAACATAATGCAAATACAGGAAACCAGAACAGGAGCACCAAATCTTACTCTCCTCAGTTACACAAGCTGTCAGAATTCTATGGCAGACTTTGTTCTAAGATGAACTCAAAAGGTCACCAGTGCAAATTAAGAATAACTCCTCCAAAATCAGTACAGCAGTATCATTCTAAGGAAAAGAGAAATTGACTGATACCATGGGATATTCTATTCAGGTAAGGAAATCTGGCTCATAAGTAATAGAAGTCTAAATCTCCACTGAAATCTTAAAACAAGAAGCTGTTTTTAAAAATCTGTGACAGTTTCCAAGTATGATTTTTTTTGAAAACACTTGCAAGGAACAATGTTTTATAAAACTGACATACTGGACTTCTTTGGAAGCAAGGAAAACACTTACTGTGGTTGCATTTGCTGAGTTAACCCAACAGGAGGCTTCTGCTTGATTGTGAATGCCATCTGAGCCACAGGGCCAACCTTGGCTGGGACCTGCACCTTCTGAGAGAAGGTCTGCTGGGCAGCCTGCTGGGGTATGGGCCACGGGGGAACAACGGGGCTCCGGCCTCCAGCGGAAGATGTGTCTTGCACGACTGTATCCTCACAGGATTTACCTTTGGTTCCTGGCTTACACACACAAAGCTGAGGTCGCAGGCACATCCCTCCATTTTGGCACGGTGGTGCACAGTTAGCTAAGAAAAGACATTTTAAAAAGTACCTGTGAAACAAAGCATGAAGGAAAATGCAAACCCTCCCCACAATAAAAAACTGCATGAATTTTAACTGTAGTGTGACACAGCAACACTGCTGAGGCTCCACAAAAGACAATACACAAATTGGTACAGCTTTTACTGGTTTCTTGCAAAACACGTGAACAACTTCAGAAAGTAAAATGCTGGATGCAAAAAATAGGAAATGCACTAGTTAAATTGAGAAATATAGCATTATTTCAAATCCTTCTCTCTGCTCAACATCCCTTATCCTCATACTTTAAAAACCCAGACTGCATCTGATGAAACCATACATACACAGATATAAAATTTTATTACTGATCCAGGCTGGGAATTATTTTACTACTATTTTAAGATCAGATGCTGCATAGGTAGCTAGAATGAATCCCTACAGCCACATTATAGATCACCAAAACAATGCAGAGAAGCGTGAAGCAATTCAACCCTTCCCCCTCTAAAACCCAGATAATGCTCCCTGCAGCACCCCCACCGTAACAACAGGAGACACGAACTGCTGCTACAAAGACATTGGTACACCTAGGAAGAAACAGACAGATGCTTGTGATTATCCCAGGCCAGCTTCTATAGATTCTTTGGAGCGTCAGTGAAAAGGGATCAGATTCTTTAAAATCCCATTTGCCTTCAGAGAGGATTAATTACACTGCTTTGCATTGCTCTATCTGGTGACTTACAGAGGGAGTCTGAATAACCAGACTAGACTCAACACCCAGTTTGAAGACATAGTTAATGCAGTATCAATTCCACTCTGAATGAACAAGAAACTTGGAGGAGCAGCAAATCCCATCAGAAAAAAAAATGGAGGGAGGAAAAAAAGCAAAAGCAATTGCTGATTATGTATATGCATAATACTGCAAAAGCTCATCTACCTTGAGGATTTCTTTTGGATGCTAAAATTTGCATCACATAAAGATCACAAAACAAATCAATTCTCTTATCCAAAGGACACAATTCAACATTCAAAGACAGCAAAGAAAATTTCTTCATTAGTCACATTAAAGATGGTATACAATGAAGCACATATACCAAAAAAAACCATGGCTGAGCTACTTTGTTCCTACAAATTAAGCATATTTTTAATATTGCTAAAGATCCTTTAACATCAACAAAGTTGTATGTCAGGTGGTAAATTTACTAGACTAGTTTAAGATAATATCTTAAACTAAAACATGGGATTCTGCACCATATTCAGATACATCCAACTGAACAATATATTATATTATTAAAAAAAAATTGGTCCACAGCGCTGACCCAAGTAGAATACTTGACACTTCAACCAAGTTCTAATACATACTTCTATACATAAAAACAAAGTACATGCACGAGAATATATATGAATTAACTCATTTGGATGGGACTGTGTTCGTTTGGAGGCCTAGTTTATCCACTGGCAGATGTATCATATATACCAGCTGCACTCGACACCAGAATTGCCCAACAACTTAAACCTGAGTTTTGCATGAGGGTTTTTCACATGCACTTTCCCCATGTGAAACTTATCTTCTCTTCAATAATACTTAGCTAGGCTACCTTAACTGCACATTATGCACCTCCTAGGCAACACAAAAGTAATAATTTGCTCACTTCCATTTGTTTATTTTTGAGACTCTGTCTTGTCTTTGACTGCTGGAAGACTGAAGACTATTTCCACTGTAAAATGGAGAAGGGATTTGCAACAAGTACATGCTGTAATAGATAAGCCAAGCCTTCCTTGTGCCTTAGATTTTGCTAGAAACAGTGAAAATTCGTTTATATGCCCATCACTGAAAAAAATCATATCCTGGAAAATAAATTCAGGAGCCTAAGAATCTGATTAAGTTTCACTGACTCTTGAGACCGGAAGAGTGACCCCATCACCTGGGTCATCTGTATGAAATGTGCAAATATCACAGTAAAGAATTTGGGCCCAGTTGAGAGTGCTTTAGAAGAATATATTTAAAAAAAAAATCTTAAAATAGGGAAAGACTTTCAGAATTTCCCATTCCCATTACATTAAGAAAGCATTTGTGTAATTCTGGATATTTATGGACACAAGCCTATATTAACCTTCAAGTTTCTGAAGAAATTATTTAAAAACTAATGACTCAACACAAGAGGAAGCTGACAAGATCACACCAAAAGTCAGTATGAAAAAGTATCTACTCTGCTAGGACACTGATCAGGGCATATCTCCTCTCACAAGTGAAGGAACAATGCATACATACACAAAAGACAACCCAGAAAAAACTGCACCTCTTTTTCCTGTAGTTAAGAACCAAAGTTGTGCTTCAGAAGCCTACAAAAATTTGAGTTTCTACTTATTAAGATGAAGGCTGCAGTGAATTTAAAACTATAAAGCTAAAACCAGAATCTGTTTTGAAATTACCTCATCCTTTTTGCCCACATAGACTTGAACATTCTTACTTCACTGACATCAATGTAAACCCTGAAACACATCACATGTACATGAAGCAAATGCTCTGCAGGACAAACTGCATTACTCTAACTGGCCTTTAACAAAAGCAGCATCAGGAGATCCAGCAACTACGTTATAAAAGACCAGTGACAACAGTTTAAGAACCCCATTCATCAGATCTTCACAGCAATGAACCTTTTGACTGAAGTCTTTCATTAATGTTGCATAATAGAAGAGCACAAAACTGGATAAAAGATCACGTTTTTAGGAAAGAATTAAAACAAACATTTTAATTGAAATAATACAGCAGTTTAGTTTCTACAATGTCCAAAATAGCTGTAGTGTGCCAAATGAATGACCTAATTATTTTGTTTGAAGACAATAATGGCCCATAAAACTGAAAACACCAGAATTTTCCACAAAGCTAAGCTTCCAAAAACTGAAGTGTGGAAGTACTAAGTTCAAAACTGAAAAGCAGGCCAATATACTGCTGTTAAAGGAAATTGGCTTTGTCCTATTCAATTCAAGGAGGTCATGACTGGAAATTCAAAGTAGAGCTTGGCAAAGACACAAATAATGAGACTAAGCTTAGTGGGTCAGATTAAAGATCCACTTAGTCCAGTGTTCTCCCTCTATGACTAAGGTGGATGCTTAAGGACAGGGTGAGACACAATAAAAGTTTATACCACTACAGCTTTTAAGAATTAGAAGTTCAGCAACTTCCTGAGCAAGAGTGCTGGTTTTGCGTTTATTAAATCTCAATAGATTTTTCTGTCAGAGGTTGACTCATCTGCTCTTTGAGCCACTTCACTGCAACATCCAAAATTTGCTGTGCCATGGAAGCTGGCCACATTGAAAGGCCAGGATAGACAATATAACCAATCTTCCCTCACTTTCCAGAAGTATGGTGAGGTTGACCTTGGCTGGATGCCATGTGCCCACCAAGCTGCTCTATCAGGCCCCAGCTAGACAGGGGAAAGAAAATAACACCAAAAACAACTCACAGGTTCAGATAAGGCAGTTTACTAAAGCAAAAGCAAAAGTTTGTGTGCACACAAGTAAAGAGAAAAAATCCCCCAGGTTTATTCTTTACTTGAAGTGATGTTCAGCCACTTCTGAGGAAGCAGGGCTTCAGCACATGTAGGGCTTGCATCAGAAGGCAAGCTTTGTAAATAACAAATGCCCTCTGCTTCTTCACCTTTCTTTAGCTTTTCTATCTGAGCTGATGTCATACAATACAGGATATCCCTTTGGTCATTTTGGGTCACCTGTCCCAGTTGTGTCCCATCCCAGGATCTTGCCCACCCCCCGGCTATTGATGAGGGAGAAGGGAATGTTGAGAGACATTGCTGGTGCTGTGCCAGTGCTGCTCAGAGTAGCCAAAGTAGCCTGGAGTGTTACCAACACCTTTCTAGGTACCAGTGCAAAGTACAGCTCCAGCTCAGCCAGACCCAATACAGCGGGGAGGGAACAAGGATTCTTTGGGGTTGGTTTGTGTTTTAAGACCATTCAATCTGTATCTACCAAAAATGAAGTCATAGTGACACATTTACTTTGGAATTACCTAAGCCACAAAAGGCCCAAAACTGTACCCCAAAATGCTCAGCCTTTTTATACATCTTTCCCTAACCAACTCATCACGCTCCCAGACAGACTACTATGGGTTTGACAAATGCATATCAGGCCTGGTATGGTTGTATCTGTGACATTGTTTCAGAAAAGCAAGGGTAAAATAATATCACTGTTAGGTTTAAACACACCCCTTCCAAAACATCTTATGTTGCTTTGGGACTGATCTATACATACGCTTTTCAGTCCATGTGTTCATGTGATTACAGTTAGTGTATATAAATATTTGCAGAAGCAAAACCTAAAATAAAAGGTTTATAATAGTTTCAAAACACAAATATTTTAAAACTTCTACATATACAGAATGTAATTTGTTTTAATACATTCTAAATTAAGGATTACTTATTATCTAGAATCAGTAAGTATAAAACATTATCATGTATGGAAGAAGTTTAGATAAAAATTTCTCTTTCGTCCCTTCAAATGATTCAAAACACAAGTGATTCTACTTGTCCTAAAAATGTTTGTATTAAAGTAATATTAAACTAATGCTAGTTCTTGGATTAAGACCATTACAATCTCATTCCTATGCTAATCACCTCTTTTAACTTCCTCAAAAGTAACAACACATTTACAAGTTTATTTCCCTATGGAGAACAGAAATGCACAAAAAATTATTTTTCAGTCAGAAATTCACAATAAACAAACTTAAATACCCCAAAAGTTTCCTGCACTGAAGTTTCTAGCCTTTTAGCCTCAGCTCCACCTTTAAGTATTTCCTTTAACAAGCAATTGCTGTTGGTTTGTACTTAGAAGTCCACAAACATATTTCACTGTCATTCCTGAATTTCTAATACTTTGACACAATTACACTACAACAGTGTTGTGAGTCTTATAATATTGCCAATGCACCCATCTACCAGATTTCTTTCTTTTTCCACACAGAATTTACCTTTTTTTCTCATTTTGAGCACACATAATAGTCCAGCAGCACCAGTTTAAACAGAATGGACTGACTTCCAACAAATTCCATCACCGTGCACATTGGCACAGCATAGATCAACCTCTCCCATAGGAGTGTGTAAATCCTGTCAGGCACAACACCTGCCAGAGGGCAAATAACAGAAAATACAGCAACTGGAAAGAGGATTTGAAGTACAGAGCTGTTTCAGATTCCAGCACTGGATCTCAATGTTTGAGAAATGATGCATACATCAAGTCCACAGAAAAGGGAAAAACCAACACTATCACATGGGTACATCTCTGCTGAGGGCGGAGTTTTCAAGCTTCTTTACATGCAACATCGGAACACTGTTAAAGGCAGAACGAACACTGCCTTTTTTCATGAATGAAAGATTTTTATTCCTCAAGCACACAAGGAAACCAAACCAAAGCTCACTTTGGTTGAGTGCACATCCTAAACAAAAAGCTGTGATACAAAGGCACCTTTAACTCCTGCTGGGTTGAAAGACAGAGTGATGATCCCCCACCGATTCCAGAAGAAAAGCAGTGAAGGAAAGCAACAAGCTGTGGGTTCTGAAAGGAAAGAGGCATATTCCAGTTTCCCTCAGAAAAATCTGAATACGGTGCTGACATCCTGAATAAGAGCAATCTTTTTTAGAATTTCCTGTTCTCCAAACTACCCTACTGCTTAGCTCACCACTCAGTTTTTCACTTTTACTCTGAACACCCTTTTAAGTATTAAGCCATTGTCAGGACTGAGGATGCAACTGGAGTCTAGAAACCCAAAAGCTCACTGAAGCTAATGCTTTTCTGGGGAGCTGCTTCTCTAGCTGAGTACCTCACACCAAAGAGGTTTCAAAAATTGTAAAGTTTACCAGAAATGCATCCAATAATTTCAAACGTTCATTGAGAATGAGAGAGGAATTTGCAACCAAGGTGATACAACCTTGTAGTAAAACCATTCTATTAAAAAAAAAAAGTTGAAATTACTTTTATATAATCCTAAGGAATTACATTAACTGCAGAAAACCTGTGTGGCCTCTACACTACTAATGGAGGTAGTATTACAACCATCTGTGTCTTTCTACACAGGAACTTGTTTTTATCGTAACTATATGGGCTTAAAGAATTCTTTCCCTAAATATACTTCAAATGAAAGCATGTGTTGGAATTCTTTGCTGTCCACTTCAAACCTTCAGATTCATTCCCACACTGGCATGCAAACATGACCTCCAGGGAGGGAGGAAACAAAAAACAATGCTTCTAGCATACACACTTCTTCTAAAACAACTACACAAACCAACAGTTTCTCTCACAACCTAATGGTAACACAATGTGCTTTACTGATGTGTTCAACATATCTCCATAGTATAATGTCTAAATGCCAAGCCTTATCAGAACTGAATAGTAACTATACTTCAAAAGCTTAACTTCAGCAAAAGGATGCATTATTCTATCAGCAACAAGAATATAACACACTGTTTGATACTTGGCATTTTCATTCATGTTGTGTTTACTGGAGTTTACATAATATAAATAGTTAAGACTACAAGCTGAGAAACATTTTAAAGTATTTAGTTAGAGGAAATCATAACTATGCATATTCTGACAATACAAACATTTCACATGCTACAAATCCCTTCATCATTCCAGTGCCCACAAACAATCGTTCACTACAGAATGGACTAAGCCAAGGAAACCAGCAGATTCATTGGTTTTGCTGCTCAAGTAGTTAACACTCCAGTATGCAATCCTTTTAATTCCCTTAATGTTTCTCAGTACAGTGCTTACTCATTTTGTCATAAAATACTTCATAATAAATATGCAGGAAACTGAACAAACTAAGACAAGCTCAGTAAAAAGGCAACTGGAAATATTTAACTGGATGCAGGACAACAGAAGTGTTACAAAAAAGAGAAAGACTAGAGAAAAAAACTATTAATCACAACAGAGTAAGCAAAACAGTAAGTACAATAAAGTTTTTCCCTAAATTCAACCAACTCTCAATGAGAGTTCACAATTTGGTTGAGCGTCTCTGAAATCTGAGGCCTAAACTGCCATCTAGAGATAACAAAAACCTGATCTCAATTATAAAAAAGCAAATCTTGCCATAGGACACAAAACTATTTCCCATATGCAGGGATTACTACCTGCACTTCACACACACAAAAAAGAACATGCCCAAGCAGACCTATTTTTAGCTCTGTATTTAAATGAACATCTTGCTTTACTAACATGTAAAATGCTTGCTCCCCCTCTGTGTGCAGTTACAGATGTGGAGAAATGCTAAAGGTTTGCTTTCGCTCTATAGTCAATGAGCAGGATCTATTTTCTAGGAATAAATTAGGTTACACAAGTACTGCTGCTTTTAAAGGTGGAACAAAAAGCCAACTAAAGAAAGAAACCTCAAACCCACCTCAACATCACTCTAACAACTAACATATCAGTACAGAACGAACTGATACAGAACGTATCAGTTACAGGACTGACTTGATGACCTACCTGAACCATCAATAATCTCTTAACACCCAGTACTTCAGAGTTTGAACAAGGGGACAGTTTAGGGAGGTGTGTGCCCCTCTTCATCTCCCCTCCACAAATCCTATAGCTCCCAGGCAATGCAAGCTGGCTTTAAGGCAGGATCAGTTGGCACAAGCAGCCCTTGGTGGCTAAGGCTGCACTCTTCTCAAGGCCTCTCAGAGAGCAGAACCCCTCCCCTCCCTACAGCCCTGCTTTTCCCAAGGTTGGGAGGCTCAGGGAACTCTACACAAAGAAGGACAGGAAGGCAAGGGAGCATGTCCCCTTCCAGCTCTTTCCTTTTCCATGCTCAAGAAGAGTGGATGTTAAGAAGAGAGGTGCAAGACTAGTAGTGTATCACAGTATCTCTTCTCTGTCAATACATCATTTTGTGCCTGCAGACATGCAGAACCAGGCAGTGCACAACTAGTGAACGGACCACGGCTTTCCCTGGCACCTACACAACTTTGTACTCCACTTCCAAGTTGCACACTGAAAACAAACAGCCAACTAACCAAAAGGGAGGGGGAAAATCAAAACACCTCAATTTTCTGTGTTCTTCTGAGTCTCTATTAAGAAGGGAAGTGTTCAGGACTTTTCATCCACTGCAGATTTACCACAATTTTATTTCAGGTCCGCCTTTTTTTGTTAACGCTAACTGCTGCAATGAGCTGAACAAGCTCACTATCAATCTGTCATCTGCTCCAGTGTGAGAACACAATGTCTTGACAAGTTTCTTTTAACGTTCTTTTTTTTTTTTTTTTCTGTCTTAATTCTATACACACTTGCAGTATTTGTACAAAACAGACTATGTACCATTATAAGCTTGTTTCCAGTAGAGTCCCCAGTGCCTCACAAAGAGAAGGCTGGGTAGGTTTCACTTCATACTGATTGTGGACTTAAGTTTCCTCACCAAAATGAGGGAATGGCACACGCCATGATCATGTGCAGAGCACACAGCAGCTAGCAGCTCCCCCATCTTCTCACAGCTCTTTTACAGCCTGGTCTCACAGGAGGGAGGCTGGCAGCCAACCATGACCAGGAGACAGACACTGTGCTCAAAGTCGGCATTACTGCTGATTCAGATCAGTCTCTCCTGAACCTGTTGTACCAACTGCACATACAGAGGTTTAGTTTGTGTTGTAGGACCATCTTTACACGTCCCCTATCTCTTTTAAGATGCAAAGAAAAAAAATATGTCTAAATAATAAAAAGCTAAACTCAAAACATGAGTTCTCCAAGAACACACCTACGTATTTCACCCTCATATTGGTGTCCATTCCACAAGACCAGACTACACCTTGTTCAAAATACAACACTAAGCCCTGAAACACACATGCCCTGGGCTTCAGGTCATCAAATACAAAGAGTTTTGTCCATAGATCAGCTCCATGCTGCTTGCTAATGCAGACAAAGACTACAAGAACTTGGACCCTGTCGTTCTAGCCCCTTCCAAAAGCAGCAAGTGAAAATCAAGCAGGGTAGAATTACCACCAAGGCCTAACAAGAGCTTTCCCAGTACAAAAGCCCATTTCCTGTACATGAAATTCAAAAGTTTTATTTACATATTACAGTAGCAACCATGCCAATGCAAAACTAAGGTTCTAAAGCTTTCAGTTTTTCAATTCCAATTTGTTTAAAAACCACATCAAAGTAAAGATCAAAAAGGGCTAATGTTATAGGTCAGACACATGAGGTCAAAGTAGTTTGTCTCTTTAAAACTCTGACATTAAATTTTGATTTAGACATAATTTGAAGGAGATTGATACTGCTTTTACTGAGATGATGGTCTTAGAATGAGAAGAAACAACATTTGGGGACAGTATGTTATAGTTTGGCTTTGTATATACAATGTAAATAAACAAAACTTGGTAAAACTCAAAGCCACAAAACTGATTAAGCCCAAGCCTCAGGAACCGGCTGTGGCCAGAAAACCTTCAAGAAGCACAGCTGCAAACATTTGAAGTACTCAGTTCCAAAGATGAGAAGCACAGCTCTCCTGGATACCACTTCCTAAGAGCTGAACTGAAGACAGAAAGAAGAGTAGATCCTGAACAACCCATACTAAAATATTTAGTGATACAGAGTTTTATGCCCAAACTGGAGGACTCACATATGTTTCTAAGTTTCCAGGTCTGGATCCTAACCCTATTCCAGAACAAGACCTAAGCATGCAACCTTTCCCTCACCTTCCACAAGAAATTCAGAAGCACAAGCTGGAAGCAACTTAGGGCATACTCCATCCGGGTGATCTGGATGGTCACACTGCCATTGCCCATGTCCTGAAGCAGACACAAAGCTGTAGCATGCTTACTCAGCCACAGCGAGAAGTACAGCTCTGGAAATTTAGGGAGGCAGGGGCTGCCTAAACTAAGCAGCAGGACACAAGCAAAGGCCAAGAAATTGAACAAAGGGGACCCTTTCTCCAGGCAAGTATTCACACAACTTTCTAGTCTCCTGCCTATACAGCAGCAAGTATCTACTGTTGTGTATTTTCTTACTCTGAAAAATAAATTAAATCTCTGTAACATCTTTATTGAACAGTACATCAGGCAGTCTTTTTTAAAAGAGAATTAGCAAGATGATCTTCTAATACAGAGAAAAGCCAACAGACTGCTTTCTTATTTTCTGATGACCTTCCCAAGGTGCCCAAGCACAAGACAGACAGCTCATGATCAAACTCATAGAATTCAGTCCAGTTCCAACACCAAAGCACTAGCTCTACGCATGGAATACATGCATGCACACACAGAACACCTTCAGCTAAGAAAGGCTTAAGACCCTTTTAATCTTAATTGACAATGATGGCACACCTAGGTTCTGCATAGACAACAATTTCTCTCCCTCTAGGAAATTTAATTGTGTTCCTGCAAAATCCACTTCCTCGCCTCTTTGCCCTTACTTACTTACTTACCTTTGCCTTTCTTACTCCTCTGCAGTAAGGAACTCATGCCATTAAAAACTGCTAGCTCTCTCCTTCCCATTTTTTTAATCATCAGTTTACATTGAGAACACTCACAAACAACTGCTATTAATACTCCAGACAAAACGTATTATACATTTTACAAGGGGTTTACTACTCTAACAAGGTGGTTCTTCCCATTTATCTTTTTAAGATATCAGATTCTACATACAATAGGTAATTTTCTCTTACGTTCCCAACATGAAAAACAGCTCCTTGTACTATTAAGCAAAAAAACCCCAGAACAAACAGAAGAGCATATTTTGTAGAAGTAGTTTTAACTGACAGAAATGTAGTACTAAGCAACAAAGTAGGAGACAACAGATTTCAACAGGATAAACACACAGTTGGGTGGTGGGAACTCCTGATTTCCAGCACAGGCCTTCCTGACAGTTGTTACAACTTGTCCAAGACCACATTTAACCTGTGGTTTAATTTCCATAAATGAAATAATAAAAACCCCACACTCCAAGCTTTACTTGCCTTACAGACATGTTCCAGAGCTAATTAACGTTTCTATAAAGCTCTGTTATGCAGCAAGTACTAACAAAACATGGTGTCTCCAGCCCTGGTGGTACCTCATTACTGGACTTGCACAGATTATAACCTGTGATAACTATGTCTGGAAGACAATCTTTGTCCTAAACCATTTCACGTGCTTCTAACTTTCCAAGATGTTTACTGTTGTGGTTCAGTTTTTCCCACCTTTGTCTTTACCCAAAGGTTCACGTTTAGAAAGCTTCAAAAAGGTTGGTTTTGATTGTTAGGCATCATATGCCCAGCATAAAGCATTTCTGAATACTGTTTACACTGAGTGGTCTCATTTAATCTTTTTAATTAGAATGATGCAGCTCTTCATAATTTAAGCCACTCAGTTTGAAAAAAGTTCTTAAAACTTTACAGTGTAAAACTGAAATATTAGGGACAGAGAGGGGAAAACCCTACATGCCTAAATTGGACATGGTAGGCCCTCTCATAGAGTTTACAGAAAGACAGAAGCTCACCTTCTGAGGACTGTCAGGCTTCCAAGAGAACAGGAACAAATGTAAACACCGAAGTCAGTTCAGCTTCAAACTAAAACTTAAATTAAAAAAAAACTTGCAAAATTCCCTTGCCTCCTCTGTACAGATGCTGCCCTCTGACCTGCACAGAAACATTTCAAACACCCCCTGCTGCTGCTACGGAGGGAAAAGCGATGTCACTGCTCCCGGCCAGACTGCCACCCGCCCACACAGACGTCACCCCAGGGAACAGCAGCCACAGCCCCACGCAGAGAAAGCAGGGCTGGCAAACACCACCAAGCAAGGCAAAGGGAAGGGAAGGCAGCCTGGCTGCAGGACCAGACTCTGCCCTTCAGCCCGTCTTTCTGAGGGTTCCAGGCAGGCTCACTGACACAGGTGCAGCACAGCAGAAACACATGCTGCCAGTTCCAGCCTGGGATTACACCTGAGCTAATAAACCTCGCTGATCAGAGCTGGCTCTCAGCGCTCCGCCTCTGGAAGCACGATGCAGACAAATGGAAGTTGGCTCTGGAAAGAGCCAGTATGGGTCTGGGGTTTATTAACTCAGGCTTTGCACCATGCAAAAGAATAAAATCTGGCCCTAGAGACTAAATAGCTTATTAAAGTGATACTGTGCCTGAACTAATAAACCCTGACAGATTCAAAATGATTTTACATCAAGTCAGCTCAGGTGTGCCAGCATCTGTGGCACAGTTAATCCACTGCTGCAATAAGCCACTCAGAACCAACAGAGCCTGCTACCTGCATTTGAAAAACTCACTTAATTTTACAGGAAACAAAGGGGTTAACTGTTGTTCAGTTATAGATTTTCTTTTCTTCTGAAAGAAACATCAGGAGCTTCCAGAAAAGGTGATATCTGGCTTTTATGACTGTGAGGCTAATCTTCCATAGCTGAATCAAGTCAGTGCTATCTCATGGTTTGCCTAAGTTACAAAACAGACAACTTCAGTACATTCAGTGCTTCCCTTGGCCTGCCAAGAGAGGGGTGAAACTGAGAAAATCCAAGCCAAGTGTATTATACCACTGCTAGGAAGAATTAGAGTAGCATCAGAGCAGGGAATAAAAATATTTCATGCTAAGGAGAGCCTAATATCAGAGGCACAATATGAGAAAATCCCCCCACCTTTCTTTCTTTTAATTCTATCTTTGCTACTCCATTCCTTCAGTTACTGTATGAGCTAACCAAGTAATTAATGAATTTCAATTAAGTCCTACACAGATACCTTATAAAAAGCCAATTGTCTGACTTAGTCCTTACTGAAGACTCTAAAAATAAAAGGGAATCATATAGAAAAGATGAATGATAGTCAGAGAAGTGAAAAAGATGAAACAAAGGACAAAAAACAAAGAAAATGACTCAATTTACAAATAGAAAAGTTGCCTGGAAATGAGAGTTACTAGAAGACAGAGAAAAAGCCATTAAAACAAAACAAAACAAAACATTGTTTGGGTTTTGTTCAAAATAGTGACAATAAAATTGGTTCACAATGGCACAGTTAAAATACATTTTTCACTTGATGTGAAAAATTACTAAGAGGTTTTTTTTTTCATTTTGATTAGTCTTTAAGCTAAAGTAGGTGTTTATTAAGCTCTGCAGTTAGCCTCCAAATACCACGTAAGCTAAAGGAAAACATTCAGTACTTGTAAGGTGTTAAGCAAAATGTAACTAACCTAACACACCAGTATGCATTTGAAAATGTTAATTTAGAAGCATATCTTAAACACATGCCTAAATTAGTAGGGAAATTGTGAAGTTTTGTCTTTAACTACTGTCATAAAGTCTTTGCTCCTTAGCAACAGGTCCATGCAGATCAAAGGTACTTGACCTTAGTCAGGATTACAAAAGTGATTGCTCCCTATTGTGAAAAAGTCCCACACAGGGACAAAAGCCACTGGGAAAAAAAAAAGTCTTGAAAGCACTGTTTACTCCAACTCTCAGGCACAGCGATCTCTCCTGCTGAACTACAGCAATATTCCCAGATCTGCCCTATCTCACTGATATTTATAGGAGTTTCCTGAAGACATGCCATTCCAGTCTTTCCTGACCTCATGACACCACTCCACTTTAGCCATTTGCAATCATTCTGAATCTTGTCTAAAGCAGCAGAAATTCTTCCGTTTTCCCATTAGAAAAAACAACTGGAGCACAGCAGGATTGACTCAATCAGTGTTATTTTATGCACATATTTTTTGTTTCTAGTTATCCCAGTAAAGGTACATCACTCCACAGGACCTTCACCAAACCCACTTCCTTCACGTCGCTCAGCGCTTCAGAAATTCCATGTGGGAAGCACGGGATCATTGCAGTGGGCTGCTGCTGAAGGGGCAGTGTGGGTAGACGGCGATTCCTTGCTCCCCACCTGTGCTCCTCTGGCACTTTCTCTCCCCTGTTAAGCCCCCATTCGAAAAACTCCTAAAAACCAAGAACTGATGGGGAGGAGATCTTCACACATACAAAGTCTCCACAAAGCTCTCTCCAAAAACGTCACTACTTGTGCTAAGAACAAATTAAAGAGACACCTACTATTCATCCTTGAGCAAAGGTGAAGGTTGGGAAGGACGGATTTAAGGATGGAAAGAGCGTTACATCTGCCCGGTGGGTTCTGTAGCTGAGCCAGCACCTCTTTGCCCACAGGCGACCCCAGCATCCACCACCTCGCCAGGTGCCAGCGCGGTCCCCTCGGCTCCCCGCACATCTGCTGCCTCACGCCCCTCCCCGAGCGCACGGGTACTCACGTTTGATGCAGCGCTGCGAGCCCGTGGCCTTGCTCCAGCCGTGACAGCACTGCCCCCCGCACACATTGACCCTGCGGGAACAGCAAACAAGGACCAGTGGCCGGCGAGGCATCCCCGCTCCCCGTGCCGAGCCGGGCCAGGGGCGGGCGCTGCGCCGGGGACACAAAAGGCGGGAAGAATTAAACCTCCCTACTAAACT
>VXBR01001107.1:1767027-1883178 GCA_013400215.1 Cisticola juncidis
AAAAAAAAAGAGGCTTGATTATGAAAATCATAAATTAACAGCTCCCTTAACAGCTGTATTTAAAAGAAGCCTCTCGAACAGTCACATTATTTCAAACCCTGCCATCGTAATTAACCACGCTTCCCTAAAGCAGCAGCAGATCAATCTAAACAGCAGAGGGCTTGTGGCCCGTCCACAGGCTGGGCACGCCGCCGGGCTGCCGCACACCCTGCCGGGCCGCTCCTCTGGGCCGGCACCGGGGCCACCTGAGGGGCAGCNCCAAGCTGCACATCTGCAGGCTGCTTTGTTGGAGTACACAGACCTGCAGGGCACTGCAGGATCACATGCAGCACACAAAGCAGCAAGCAGAGAGTCTTTCAGCTCTACACGTCAGCATTCCTAGCAGGAAAAAAAAAATCTGAAGGATGTGGCTCAGTGCTAAATAGCTTGTCTGTGAGCGAGATTCTTGTTTGAGTCACATGTAGGTGGGCTGTAAAGAGAAGAACCATTATCTGTCCGCAACAGGGTCATCCAGGAAAGCAGGCATTTGTAGCATAAAGTTTCAGCTCAAAAATTTCAGACAGAGGCGGTTCTCCCATTTTGCTTGTGTCAACTTTTAGCCAGCAGCACACAAAAAATTCAAATTCTCTAGATTCAGGATCCTAGTGTTTTGTTCATGTTAAAGTTTAAAATTTTCTGAAAAAAATAAAAAAGAAAATGTAGCTGTAGAAAATGTAGATTCCTATCCGAAAAAAAAAAAACAAGTTTTCAAGGACCACAGTTTTGACCTATCAGTGTACGTACAATCTCGAACTGGAAAGAAGTAATCTGAAGACAAAAGGAATGATCTACAGAAACTTATCATCTATTCCTGTTCAAAGCCATCTCTGACCTAAAATCAAGGAGTACCTTTACTCCTTCAAAGCTGAACTAACCTGTGTTGCCCCTCATTTTCTGTGGGGTTGTAGCCATGGCTGACAAGGATCAGGATTCTGCTCCAGGACTGTAAGTTTGATGATTTTCAGAGTTGATTTAAAGGCAAGTGCAATTATGAAAATCAGAAATTATGACTGCCAACAATTTAAATTGAGAGAAAGGCTCTCCAGTCAAGAAAACCTGAACGAAGACCATATGTAAGTCCTTAGCATTGTCTGGCAAAAACACCAATGGTTTTTTTAATGTTTGCCAGTTTTGTGAAAGATACAATACATAACATTTTCAGGGTCTGTGGGAATCTCTAGTGATTCTTTACAGTTCAACTCGTCAAGTACTGAAATTTTCATCTTTAGTGTTTCAGCATTTAAAGCAGCTTTTCCAAGAAAACATTGTACAGTTCTTCAGTCTTCTCTTGTCATCTACTATCATGTATCTTTCAAAGATTAGAATAGATTTATACTAATTGATTTAGCTCTTCTCAGATATAGGGCTAATAAACTGAACTTCCACACCTGCTTTTCTTAGGCTTTCTTAGTCTTAAAATGAGGTGGGCTTTTTCTCTCTGAAAGAATTTAGGGCTCATTGCAGAGAGGATCTCAGTTACATGACAATACATTTAGGTACAACAAAGTCTTTTAACAAATAGTTATACTGAACAAAATATTAACAAAACCAGTTTCAGTATTTCCTCACAATTTGACATAGGGTTTGTAAAGAAAAAAAAAGAAAAAAAAAAAAGGAAAAAAATCCATATTTATAACTCACCTATTAAAAATGTTTGTTTTGACTCTACATCCAAATCTCACCTTATCACTGTGATCTCCAACTTTTCAGGCAGGCTGTACCCGAGGATTAAGTTCTGCCCTGTTCTGGAGAAACTGGGGAATTTTCTTATGTTTTAGGTTGCTATTAAGAGTTCTGATCAGCATGTCAAGGAAGCGGGGGGGGGGGGGGTTGTTTTCCTTTGTTTTAAAACTTGTTTGTACAGATAAGCTGAGGCTGAATTTGCATTTAAACTAAATAAGCCTCTTTATCAAGTAACTGTCTTGGATATAACTCTTTCCAAATGTTTCCACAACTAATTTTTTGAAGGGCCCATAATGATGTCACCAGACAGGTAGCTTATTATTCACATTACAAATAAAAATCATAAAACAGTTTTGAGTGAATTCTCTAAGGAGCATTTTGTGAAGGAGAATATGGGTATCATATTGTTGAAAGAGCTCCTATGAATCCTCACAGCAGGGAGAATTTCTTCTTTTTTGTTAAGCGTCCCTGCTGTAAAAAAAAATCTGATGGTTTGTCTTGTGTACTGAATGAAAAGAGTTAATGTGACTGTCTAGTTAGGGGCATGTGTTGAGTGACATGAGGTCATTAGCTAGTTTTCACAGCTAAAACCCTCATGCTTTGAAGCATCTTTTTCCTCTCTGGCTGGGCAATAATCTGCAGTGCATGTTAGCCTGTATCATGAAAGCTTATCTTCTCAGCAAATGAGGCTTCAAGTTCTCTCTCCCTGGTAAAGTAGTTTAGCTCTATGCCAAGCTGGAAAACTTCACCCTCCCCCAGGGGTAAATAAAATCCTATAAGCAAGAGTTCAAGTTGAGCAAGTTCTTCACTAGTTACTCTTTCCATGAGTCACACACTTCTCTTTTGCAGAATCTGTCCAGCTCCTTGTCTCAGTGATATAAAATCAGCATAATCTAAATTACCCTTCATAGCTGAAAACAATACTAACCCCTAATACTAATGAGAATAATAACTCTCTGCAGTAACAACCCAAAATTTCTTCTTTCCTTCTGCAGTTTTCTTGACTCTCTTATTCTTGCTGTTTTTCCTAGGTCTGGCTCTCTAATCAAAACAACATGCTTACCTATTGATTATTTCTAAAGCAGCCACTAATCTTTTTAATGTTTTCCAGTCAGGGAGATGATCTTCTTTTCTTATACTTTCTGATTGTGTCTCCATCAGAAAATTATGCTGCTGGCATTTGGTCATTCCTCGCAGCACTGCAGTGTACAAGGCTTAGACACAAATCAGCAGCAGTGTGGTGGAGGACACAGAACCTGGTTTCAAGGACTAGCACTGCCTGTTGAAATCCACTTCTAATTTGAATAAAGGTTCTTATATTGGTTCTTGTAATGCTCAGAGCATACTGTCTCATCCTGTAATCAACTAGTCTTGCACAGCCTTAACAATTGTCTTAACAATTATATAAAACCATTGTTTCCACAGTGTAATTCCAGCAAGAATTATAAATAAGAATATGCTTTCACTTTTGTGACTTACTAAACCAGAAACACTGACTCAGAGAATAAGATGTTTTATCCAAAGCGAGACATACAGTACAGAGATTAACATCTTCCAGGGCTAGGTGTTATGTCAGGAAGGTACATGAGAAACCTTTCTTCAAATGTAAGAAAGTAACATTCAAAGTAATGAAGAATGCTTAAACTGAGAATGTGGGTGAGAAACCATGAGTTACTCTTCGTTGTAGTGCTGACTCCTCATATTGCCAGCCCATCTGAAATACTGTGCACAGCAAGTAGAGCAGTCCCAAGGGGGACCTTTGATTTTTACTGGGTATTATGGTGACATGTACACAAAGGTTTGTGTATTGTCAAGAGAATCTTGTCAAAGATAATAATCCCACTGAACTGCTTGGAATGTTCTCACAGTTTCATTTCCCAGGATATCTCCAGAACTGTAGCTGGTGATGTCCAGGCATTGTGGAAGATGAATGATATTCTCCTGACCTTCAGTAGTGGGTCAAGCCACTAGGTAGCCTGTTGAGTCCAAAAGGAGTTATGCCAATATTCTGGCCGCATAAATCTGTAATTTAAATATGTTTAAAGTCACAGGATTATAAGCATAATGAAGTGACAGAAACTATGGCACAAAACACTTTCCACTGCAGGCAATTAATTATTCTCTGTTTATCTCTTTGTTTTACTAGGTCTTTTTTCTACCTATACATTTTATGGTAAACAAGAATAAATTCATTTGGATTTTTATTTAAGACACGCTAATGTACTTAGAGGAAAAATCAAAGCCCCATAATAGGTTTTGCTTTGTTTTAAATGTACGATGGTGTGAAAGCACTTGGTTTAGGTTCCCTTTTTTTCACTTTAGAGTGTTGTCTGGCTTTTCCAAACCATATACATAAATATGACTGTATAACCCGGAGATAGGAAAGCACTTGTTTAAACATGTGCATGCCCACAGCACCACAATTTACAAAAACTCAGAGCTGGCACCGTGCTCTGACATAGAAATTTAGGGTTGCACCACACATACTGAACAATTGCTCTAATGTTCAAAATACAATGGCTACACTGTTTTGTTTCCAAGTTCTTTAGGAAAAATCAGTACAAATTTTTTTTTTTGGTGCCATAGTACCTCTCTAGATACTATAGAAAAGTATTCAGTGTATTATTTTTCAATTAGCTGCTTCTTATTATACTTTAAAAAAATCTTCAAATTAAAGCTTAGGCACAACTAACTGGCACTTAGGGATAAATCTTTGAAATTTAGTGGAAATGCTGTAGTAGCCTGTGGATTCAGAAATGGCAGGTGGAACACAAACAAATAAAAAAGGCTAAGAAAAATCTCTAAGTTATATGTACCAGTTTCATTGTTATAAGCCAGCAAGTCAACCAAGCACTTTGTTTTACGAGGTGTTACAGAGTCAGAGGAAAAGGGCTTAGGGGACTGTACCAAAAAGTAACAGCGCAGGGTAGTGGAGAAAACCCCCATGTTTGTCCCTGTTCGAAGCCAATTCCCTGTGCTGATTGCAGTTGTGATATACACTGTATAAACACACACAGCCTGGTACTCCTCAGCCCAGAGAAATTCATTTGGAAAACCCCACGTGTTTTCCCAGCCTGGCCTCACAAATCTCCCCTCCATAACTCTACATGGATCACGGTCCAGTCACTTCTGCATATGGCCACTCTCAGTGAGCAGTTGTGAGGCAGAAAGATTTTGCTGGCATGTTCATTCCAAGCTTATTTTTTGATGGCAAATCGTACTTCTGCTTTGCTGGTCTCCAAAACTCACTTTGTCATCCTGACTCAAGGAAGGCACCTGTGTGGGACAAAGACACTGAGCACGCAGCTGCCAGTAGGTGTGACAGGATGTACTAACCTGTCAGGAAATCTCTGGGGCTCTAAGAGAAAGAAAAGGTGCTTAGCTGTTCAAAATTACAATTTTTTGAAAGAGAAACAGAGAAGATGTGAGCCAAAAAGGCAGTCTTTTCAGCCTTGGTCTCTGCCGCATTTGATTCAGGTAGACATTTTGATGTCTGAGTTACAGGAATGCTACAGCATTCGTTTTTTTTTTATACTTCAGCAGTTCTCAGCAAAAATGTCAGCTTACCTGGGTTTAATCTGGCACTGCTGTGGCTCATTGTATCATGTTCATTTGTAACACTGTCTAGTTCTATTAAGCAGATAATAATACTCACACCTATGCAACATTTTCATTTATAGACTTCAACACACTGGCACAGCTGTACCCCCATTTTACGTGGGAAAAGTCAAGGAAAGCAAGGCCAACACTGGACTTTCTAACGCACACAGCAGCTTGGGTGGCAAAAGGATGTCGGATATTACTTGGTTTTTTTTTTCCCTGGTGTGCTGGAAAAGGGTTTAATTGGGCACAGGGGACTTCAAGTGTGCAGCCATTTACGGGGCTGAAGGCCCAACAGGGTTCCCGTGTCCCGCAGGCACAGCTGGTTGTGTTTTGGGCAGGGGCTCAGCCTGAAGTGTGAAAGGGCCCTGCTGCCCCAGCCCCGGGCACAGCACAGCTGCACCCAACCACAGCCTGCTCCCACCTTCCAAGGACAGGCAGGAACACAGAGGGGAGAGACACAGCCTCGAAAATGTTGGCATGGGATCAGAGGGAATGTCAGGGGGAGACTGTGAAAGGAGAAGGGGAAGCAGCAGCAACTTCCAGGACAGTGTGAGAGAACACATTCAGGGAAGAAGAAGCAGGACATGCTGCACCTCGGACACGTAAGTTTTGATCTAGCAAAGAACATAAGCGTCCTTATGGTGTCCTTTTAAATTCAAACGGCTGGAATACAAAGATGCCTGAGCTTAGCAGTCTTAACACTTTTCCACTCGTGTGTCTGTCTTTTTTCCTGCCCTGTGCTGGAAACATTAGCAGAATTATAGTGCAGTTCTCCTGAGTACCATGTCCAAGTAAAAGGGAGCTTAACAGGACAGGAAGCCAGCCCCTTTCATTACACAAGAACAAGATGGACCATAAAGCAAGATCCCAGGGTGACACCGCCAGCAGTGCAGTCCTTATTGTTAGGAGCAGCCCAATCAGCCCTGGGGCACAGGCACAGCAATGTTATTTTCATAGCCTCATTTTCATTGCCCCACCACTTCTTTGTGAAGCTGACACCCTCTTTTAATTTCCAGCCTCCATTTATGCACCACCACTTTATACCGACTCCCTGCTTTCCGTGTGAGAATTTTCTTTCCACCTTAGCAAAATTCAGGCTTTTCCTGAGTGGGTAACATGTACGTTGTGTTACCTGCAAGTCTATTAGCACTTCACTTACAGATTAGTAACAACTTCTAGGTTTATACAGGACTTATATCCAGTGTACTCCATAATACCTTGAATTTGTTAGTATAAATTTCTTTTGCAGAGGTGTAGACAATGGTCTTGTCTTAAACCGCTAAAAAAGGTGTGATGTTTAAAAAGTATTGACTAGGCTAATAATCAGTTAAATAACTAAGCTTTACCCTTAAATTATAAATATTTAAATATTTAACAAAATATTTAAATAATGTGGAATTAAGATTTTTTATAATTAGATATGTTAGAAGAAAAATACACTTCAATAACCTTTGAGAAAACACCAAATACTATGTTCAGTCTGACACTGAGGCTTATCAGTTTAAGAACTCATGAAATATTGGCTTTCAGTTACTTGACAATTAATCACATCCTGGCTCATGTACTGAACATGAAACTCACACTGGATCCCTCTATTGAGGAGTCAAAATACTTTTTATGTGGTTTAAGTTTAAAGGCATTTGTACCAGTTAAACTGCTAGGTTAAAAAAAAAAGTTAACAATGAGTAGAAGTATACTCTAAGAATAAGCTATCAAGTGTCCAAATACTCAAAAGAATCATAATCTGACTTTTTCTAAAGCAGCTTAAGAAAAGTCACAGCAGCTGTTAGGTTCTGATTTCCTTTCAAAATTAGATTATTAATTTAGATACAACTAGAAGGTAAATTTGGCTATACCAGTTTAAGTATCAGTCTTCATATAATGTTATTGTTCCCTACTCTGCAACAATTCCTTAATTACAAAGAAATTCTAAGTTGCTGGAAAGCTTTGCCATCAGACAGCTGGCTCAGCCCATCAAAACCAGGATTTTCTTTTTAAAGTGAATATTGCCATTCATGGCCGTGGGCTGCATGCGGCTCTAACCCAGCTGTTCAGGATAACAAGAGAGCAGACAAAGGCACGTTTCACCCTTTCAAACCTTGCTGCACTGCTTCTGCTTAGCTTTTGCTTTGGAAAATGATGGGAGGGCATGAGCTTTTGGCTGGGGCACAGCCCTGGGAGCTGTGGGTACACCCCAGGCTGAAGCAGACACCCCCGAGGGCTCTCCTCCTTGCCAGGGCTGCTGCCCCCTGAACACTCACCTTAACCCATTCTAAGCAGAGCAAATTTCTGCCTAGTGGTTGGAAAGGGGAAAACCAAGGCCAGGCCCCTCCATCAGTCTGGATCTTTGGTCACGTCTGAGTGAGCGATCGTACAGAAGCGTGCCTGATGCCTCTCTGTGCATGGGACGCGCGCATGGGAGGTACGCACAAAACCTGAAAAATACGAGACTGTAAATGTACTGCAGAGTCAACAGTAAGTGAAATGTTTTCAGAAAATCCTAAAGGGAAGAGTGGAAAAAAAGCAGACCAGCCCTCTGGGAATTCCGCTTTCCTAAGTCATAAAACTCTCAGTTTTCCCTGTCTGGAAAAGCTGTCCACAATGCCCAGAACAATATGCTTTTATTTTTAGCCTTTTACACCAAATAACCATGAGGAAAAAAAATACCCAGTGTCAAATGTTGTGAGTGGGCAAAAGTACCATCTGGTATTTAAGACAGATATGTTTTTAAAAGCTGGAGTTTAACACGTGAAATTAAAATTGTTCAACAAAGTTTACAAGTAAATCCAATATTTCAGGAACATGTTTATGTTCTTTAACTAAAATATGTTTTCAAACTGCTTTAGTTTTTTATGCTATGTGTAAAAAAAATTCATGTTCTTCACTTTGAAATTTACAAAAATTTAGAATCTTTAAAAAGCCTTGAAAAATGGACATGCCAAATGTGTTGTTAATAAACCAAAAAACTTATTTTATTGAATAAAATGGTTTGAAATCAAGCCAAACTTCCAAAATGGAAAGGAAGATGCATTTTTTTCTTCTTTTTCTGAAGGCATCCAACAGTGCAGGAATGCTTTGTTGAAAATATGAAGATGGACAAATAATCAAAAACTTGGTGGAGCATGGAGCAGCACACTGTATTAATTAAACCACAATTAACTTTGCGGCACTATTTGGTTTTGCATGGTCGCTCAGTATATTCATGCATATTGTATCTAATCCTGCTATCACCAGATAGACAAAACTCCAGACACCAGGAATTTGGTTTGGCTAAGTCAAGCACAGGGACTTATTTCAGATGCTAATATCTATTTCTTAAAAAGAAGCATTGTTGCTTTTCCCTGTATATTCTACAGCCCAGCTCAGCTAAGGCTCAGTTGTATGGGCGTGCTCAAGACAAACCTTCAGACAACACCCAGATATTGCAGAAATTTATAAAGATGTTAATGAGGCTTTACCCGGATGTGTTGCTGTATCTGCAGCTGAACTGGGTCAGAGACTGAAGCTCCTGGGCACTCTCCCAGCTGCTCACTGTTGCTTTTTTTTCACTGCCAGAGATCACCCTCTTTTGAGCTCTGCCTCTGTCACTGCATGCTTAAGTTGACACTGTGCAATGGCATAATTGTCACTGTCATGACTGCGCTATCATTTGTACCTCTCCATAGGTACTCACGTTACAGATACTGAAGAACAGAGTGAACTTGGATTGGGCTTGCTGATACCTGCACTCACTGGTGTGGCTCAGGCTGCTGCAGGAGTTCCCAGTTTACAGCAGCAGAAAGTCATCGGAGGAACTTGTCACCCACCTCAAGGGGCTGGCAAACCCCTCTGGGTACAGGGGCCCCTCTTTGCACCCTCCTGAGACATGGAAACCTCTACTCCAGTTCAGTAGGCTCATCTGTATTCTCAGCCTCTGCTGTGTCATAAATGCAGACACTCTCAGATGCCAATCAGAGGCAACCTTTTAACTTGGCATAGCACAGGATAGGTGTTAAGGAACAGATACAGATAGGGTTTCACTGCATTAACACCTGTGGCAGGGTTTCCAAATCTAACAAACTGTAAAGGGAAGAGGTGATAAGAGGCAGGGTCGTTCTGGCAGCCTGCCATCACAAACTGGTGTATGCTGAATGTATGTCAAAGGCAGATCCTGTGCAAAGGTCAAAGCAAGCTAAACATTACAAATCCTAAAAGGTCCTTGCACAATTAACATTTTAAAAATAATGTATATTATATAAATTGCTGTGATTAAAGGAGGCCAGGAACAGGGAATGGTAGCCTGCAGCCAGGATTGTGCTAATTAAAGTATACAATAGAAATATTAATCAAGTGAACTTAAGTGTGGGAAGCAGGCAGGAGGAAGGGGGAAGACGTGACATAATCCCCTTAGTACCATGTGACATTCCAGTGCCCTGAGAACAGGCAGACAGAAGGAGCAGTCCTGCCATCCTGGCTAGGAAAAGATGTCTGTACCAAGGCAGGGGTTCTGCCTGGGCTCAAAATCCACATACAATGTGTCTGAGTGCCCACCAGTGCTCATCACAGCTGGGGTACTGCAGCCTGCAGCATCCTGAGCCCATGAAGGCCTTGAAGAGGATGCTTTCCAAATGCAGCTTTGATAGGAAGTTTTGTTTTATTTTTTTCCTACCTCGGTATTACAGGCTGATGGTTTGAAGTAAGCCCTGTCTTTAAGGGAAAATCTCACTGTGAGTAACCTCACACACTAAAGCTCTCTGTTCCTGGGATCATGGCAATGTTCAAAGCTTTTCCTCTAACCAGCATTCCTATCTATATTTTTCAGGATAGCCTAATGATAATATAGTCATCCTCCTCTTAGTCACAAGGTTGTTTGGGAGATGGTATCTCTGGGTCTGAGGTGGGGGAGCATCTGCCAGCAGACTGCCTTAGCCAGGAAAATCCTCTGGCACAGAGGTTGAGCCAGGAGCCTGACAAGTACAGAGCACTACAAGGGAGTTTAGAGTGAAGCAATGAAGCCTGTGCATGCTTCTGCCTCCGTTTGCTTGCTGCCATGGAGGATCATCCTTATGTTACAGCCCAGCTCCTGGCTTGTTTTGTTTAGATCTACCAGCTCAACTCAACTTCCTTTTCTGTCCTCAGCTGATCTTGCCGGTACGCTGGGCACTTCTATCAAAAAATCCTTTTTGTCTCTATCCCCTCTTCCTCAGCACCACCCTCGTGTGTGGCTGTGAAATTCCTTAATTAAGGAATTTTAAGAATTAAAATTCTTTTTGTCCCTTGATCGTGACCTGACACCTTTCTCAGCCTCTGTTGTTCAGGTTGCTGGGCATGCAGCACACAGCACCTTGGGGCTGGATTTCCCTGGCAGGAGCCTGGGGAGCTGCCAACAGCAGTAAAGAGGAAGAAGGATGGAGAATCTCAGCCAGATTCTGTCACATGAATACACTCTCTTACAGTAATCAGGAACCTCACAGCAGCTTGGATATACGGGCCCTTTACACTCTGCACACTACTCACTTGCACACTGTATTTTTTCTTAGCATTTTTTTCTCACTGATCTTTTGAACAATATTTTGGAGCAACTCTCAGTACCAGCAGTAGGATAAATAGGGTAGTCCTGTTCCACTTTAATTAGTAGTTTGCAGCAAGGATAGTATTCAAGTATCAGCTCTTACTATCGTAATGACATAAACTTTCTTGCACACGAGCATCCAGTCAAAGGAATGCATATGGCCCATACCAAAAGTTCTTTCAATACCTTTGCTGGCATCTGTTATACATTGCCTGAACAAAGAAAGAGAATGGATCTTTTCAGCCATCTAGCCATTCATACCTTAGGTCTTTGTTTCTGGGGCACAGGAATGAGGCTAGTCCCCAGGAAAAAAAAAAAAAGGTTAAAAAGACCTCAATGTAATCTTGTTTCCCTTCATGATTAACTGAAGTTGGGAAAAAAAGGGATCTCTTTCATGAGCCTTAGGTTGCTGGAAACACTCTGGAGTCATGCTGCTCTGTCAGCTGAACAGGAGCTCCCAGTGTGACACATTGCTAAGAGACAATGCTGCTCTTGGACACACGAGCAGATACCCAGGGTGTATCCAGTAGGAGGGATATCGGATGTCTGCATGCAGTCCTGAGCAAATACTGCTGGAATACTGTCCTGGCCTAGTGCCTGCAGTTCAAAAGGGATGCTGATAAATTATAGTAACTTCAGGGAAAAGCCACAAGAGTGTTTAACACGGACATCTCCAATCTTTCTTGTCCTATAAGCTCTGTACAAAAATCATTGTTTGAACAAAAGCCAGCAAAGGGGAATTCCAGGAATAATCAGAAGAAGACAGTCTAGGAATCCCACTGTTTACTGCATGAAAGATGAAACAAGGCCATGATAGAAGATGGGCTGGTCACTCATCTTTTCCATGACCATGCCACAGTCATGGCATGAACTGCACCTTAACACTTCCATCTCATGTAGCTGGAGCACTGCTAATCAGTTACCTGGAAAATAAATATCATCTATGAGAAAGCCCATTAATTATGACTATTTAGCTCATCAAAATGAGATTAATGACTGAGTTCAGAATCTGATACGTAAATAAGACTTTGATAACAACTGTTTCAATTCAGTAAAGGAGGAGGACTCTGGAGATTGAATATGAATAGTGTCGTCATTTCTTAAGGTGAAAAAATATTTTTGAATGTAATACAGCATTTGAAATTTTGAAGAAGAATATTCAAAGTGGCCATAACATTTCATTACAGTACAAACCTACCAGCAAGCTGTGCAGGGCCTTCAGACTTACTACAGAAAAAACCTGATCATTCAGAAGCCTTTGGCCAGGATGACTGCTGCTAGCAGTTTTAAAACATCACAGTGGACTATGGCACAGAGTGACATTTTTGTACTCCAGAGGTATGCAGAAGAGCTACTAGGAGATGAAGAAAAGCAGGGCAATCTGGGAAGCCAACACTTGCAATTACAAACTCTTAAATAACACTGAATGGTTTTTTATGAAACAGCACAATCCCTTCTCCTTGGCTTCCCTGAGAATAGGCTAATAGGAATCACATGACAATGATAAGTGCTTCAGCAGCCATTATTGTGGCTAGTGGGGTTTTAAAACAACAACAGAATTATTGTATGTTCCTATTAAATCCTCTTTGTCACCATTGGTAGAATTGATCGAGTGCTCTTCAGCGAATAAACACATTGGTGAATTACTCTTCTTCTTGGTCAGCTGTTGTGCTGACAGGACTCTTTCATCCTTGGAGTGGCAGATGGTATGTGTGGCTGCTGGGAGGCAGCAGACAGAAAGTCAAGTCCAGGGCTTAGGGAACGGGCTAAGAAATGCCAGTGAGAGCTTGTGCAATGTGTGAGAATCAGCCAGATTCAGAAGGGAAGGAGAAGCCGTGTCCAGTGTTTGTTGAGACTGGTTTGGGATAGCCATTGGGATTATCTTCCTGATGACACACATGACAGTTGCTTTTGGAGATGCCATAGTCATTTCAAACATTTGATTTCCCCAGCAGTTTAAGGAACTGTTTTGGCCTCCAGGAACTCAGATGCTGCTGAAACACCTTGCCACAGAGGACACCACCAACACAACAGCAAAGGGAAATGCCACTTTTTCACATGCAANTTGGAGATGCCATAGTCATTTCAAACATTTGATTTCCCCAGCAGTTTAAGGAACTGTTTTGGCCTCCAGGAACTCAGATGCTGCTGAAACACCTTGCCACAGAGGACACCACCAACACAACAGCAAAGGGAAATGCCACTTTTTCACATGCAAACCTATTAGAGCAAAAGCAAAAGTGACTAAAAGAGTCTTCCTCCAAGTTTAAATGTTGCATATCATAACTCTCTTGTAAATCCAATTGTTTGGGTATTTTTAGCACTGCTCTACCAAATTAGGAGGAGGCACTGAAACCAGTAAATCAACCTATGCTTGCTTTCTGTACCTCAACACGCCACATCCAGTATGCTTGTGGTTTCCAGTGATCAGAGCAAGAGCAGCCTGTGAAATTAAGCACGTATTTTTTCCTCAGCAGTAACATTTTGTTTCCCATTTCTCCCTAAGGCACTGTTGTGCCTCCGGCAGCAGACCCAGCCCTGGCATTCCAGCACCATCCCTACTCCCTCGAGCCAGCTGGGTAGGGAGAGTTGGTGCAATGAATTTTGCAGCCACTCTCCATCAGTGTCACTGATCACATTCCTGGGACCTGACACACACTGGAGCACCTCTCCTACGCATTCTTCTCCTCCAGTTTTGGCTCATGCCAGTGGGTTTCTTAGAAAAACAAACTAAGTATGGTCGTATGACTTTAAAATGTAAAGCAGACATTTGGGCCCCTCAGCAAAACATCTTTCGAGTGAAATACTGTAGAGATGTACAGAAGATATTTTGACCACCAGAGGGGGCCTGTATTGTCCCAAATTTAAAGTAAAACCAGAAAAGCATGTTTTAGGAGAGAAAGAAAACAACAAGTGTGTATTTGTACCAGGGTAGGACCTAAAGGCATGGAGTAATGATCCATTCATTCCCTGAAATGAAGGGAAAACAAGTTTGTGGGGTGAGCAGGGAGTGCTGTCTGGTACCCCCTCCATCAGCTGTGCTCAGAAGGTATCCTACAGAGGAAATTATTGAGGAATGAGTTTTTCTGTGAATCCATATGTGAAATACAATGAGATTATTTTGGCTGTTGCTTTTAACTGCTGCCTGCCTCATGTGCATTTCAGTAAAAATAACACTGTAGATGCAAGTCAAGTTTTCAAGGCTCTTATCATATGTCATGGTATTAATATCTCTGTCTTAACTTCAAATGGGACAATTTAAAACATCAATATTTTATGAATATTTTGCATAGATCTAAGACAGGGTTAGGTACCCAGTTAAAGTACAAAGAACAGACTTCAGAAATACAGTTTCCAGTTAATACTCTTAATAATAGAAATCCTATAAGCCCAAAATTTAACACATAAGATTGGAAAAACCTAAAAAAAGCTTTTAAAGGTTTTTTCACCCTAAGAAAATTAACTGATCTACAACTGAGAGATACCATTTTCCAGTACCTGCTTAGTTATTGAACTGTATATCTCAAAAGTACTTGTTTTCCCTTTGTCTGCACTTTGTTTTTTTTTAAATCTGTGTAGAATGAATACAAACCATGTGTAATGCCATACTCATGCTTGCAGTCTAAAATAACTTTCAAAACGCATTTATATATCATCATGCTAATAACTAGGCAGCAGAAATTCTAATCCAGCATTTAATGCAAAAAATCCTGTTTATGTTCTGTGACTTTTACAGCAGACCATCTACACAAACCCATGGCATTAACACTACCACAAAAATTTTTAAAAGATGGGAAAGTTTCAGCTGTTTGAATAGCAATTGACAATCTTGCAAGTTCTTGCTTGGAAACATTGTTCAAAGGAAACAAATCTTCCAGCTGAAAGCTTCATTCCTAGAGTCATCCAATAACATGTAAATAGGACCACTTAGACACAGCATTTGTCCCACACTCTAACTTATTCATCTATTTGTAGCGGATATGAGAGCTTGTGGGTGGCCTGACATGGTCCTCATTCAATTTTATTTAATTACTCACTTGATTTCACTTGAAAGAACTATTTAAATGGCATCTTAATTGCTAAGTATTATCCAGAATCTTTTTCAAAGCCCATAAACTGTCAGGGATTAAAAATGATGTCACTTTTCTGAATTCCCTATTCAGAGGGGAAAAGGAAAAAAAAAATCTCCATCCAAGCCAAAATAAATACATAAAAATACACAGCCCTTGAGGAGGGGGCCTACTCTTTCTCTCCCCTTATGCTGCACTTCAGCTGTGAGCAAGGTTTGGGGAAAGCAGCTGAAGCACTACAGCCATAAAAATTTAGGCAGGAGGGAAAAGTCACATTTGGGATCATCAGATCCTGGATGACGGGGTTTCACAGCCATAGCCCACTCCACCCCCCAAACATGGAACACTGCCATCCCAGGGTAGATGAAAGGTCCATCCAGCCCAATATCCTGCCCTTGACAGCAGACAAAGGCAGATGCTTAGGAAAAGAATATAAGGACAGGGTGCATGCAGAGTGATTCCCTCTCCACACACCCCCCCTCTCTTAATATCCTCTGTGTTTCCGACAAGCAGAAGTTGAGGGATTTCCTGAGCCAGATGTTGCATCTGGACCACTGTTTTCAATAACCAAATAGAAATAGAGACCCTCCTCTACAGAGGGGCTTGGCTGTAGCTGCAGCCAGCCTACAGTAGCAGCCACAGGGAGTGGCTGTACTGCTTCCCTGAATCTACAGAACATTTCTTCTAGTTTCTGGAATTGAAATATTAAACATGTTATATTTAAAAATAAAATATTAAAATGCTATATAAATATATTATATATTATATATTTGTGTATTATAAATATATAATATATAAAATGCTATATAAAATATTAAAAATGCTATAAATTCAGAATNCTCAGATGCTGCTGAAACACCTTGCCACAGAGGACACCACCAACACAACAGCAAAGGGAAATGCCACTTTTTCACATGCAACCCTATTAGAGCAAAAGCGACTAAAAGAGTCTTCCTCCAAGTTTAAATGTTGCATATCATAACTCTCTTGTAAATCCAATTGTTTGGGTATTTTTAGCACTGCTCTACCAAATTAGGAGGAGGCACTGAAACCAGTAAATCAACCTATGCTTGCTTTCTGTACCTCAACATGCCACATCCAGTATGCTTGTGGTTTCCAGTGATCAGAGCAAGAGCAGCCTGTGAAATTAAGCACGTATTTTTTCCTCAGCAGTAACATTTTGTTTCCCATTTCTCCCTAAGGCACTGTTGTGCCTCCGGCAGCAGACCCAGCCCTGGCATTCCAGCACCATCCCTACTCCCTCGAGCCAGCTGGGTAGGGAGAGTTGGTGCAATGAATTTTGCAGCCACTCTCCATCAGTGTCACTGATCACATTCCTGGGACCTGACACACACTGGAGCACCTCTCCTACGCATTCTTCTCCTCCAGTTTTGGCTCATGCCAGTGGGTTTCTTAGAAAAACAAACTAAGTATGGTCGTATGACTTTAAAATGTAAAGCAGACATTTGGGCCCCTCAGCAAAACATCTTTCGAGTGAAATACTGTAGAGATGTACAGAAGATATTTTGACCACCAGAGGGGGCCTGTATTGTCCCAAATTTAAAGTAAAACCAGAAAAGCATGTTTTAGGAGAGAAAGAAAACAACAAGTGTGTATTTGTACCAGGGTAGGACCTAAAGGCATGGAGTAATGATCCATTCATTCCCTGAAATGAAGGGAAAACAAGTTTGTGGGGTGAGCAGGGAGTGCTGTCTGGTACCCCCTCCATCAGCTGTGCTCAGAAGGTATCCTACAGAGGAAATTATTGAGGAATGAGTTTTTCTGTGAATCCATATGTGAAATACAATGAGATTATTTTGGCTGTTGCTTTTAACTGCTGCCTGCCTCATGTGCATTTCAGTAAAAATAACACTGTAGATGCAAGTCAAGTTTTCAAGGCTCTTATCATATGTCATGGTATTAATATCTCTGTCTTAACTTCAAATGGGACAATTTAAAACATCAATATTTTATGAATATTTTGCATAGATCTAAGACAGGGTTAGGTACCCAGTTAAAGTACAAAGAACAGACTTCAGAAATACAGTTTCCAGTTAATACTCTTAATAATAGAAATCCTATAAGCCCAAAATTTAACACATAAGATTGGAAAAACCTAAAAAAAGCTTTTAAAGGTTTTTTCACCCTAAGAAAATTAACTGATCTACAACTGAGAGATACCATTTTCCAGTACCTGCTTAGTTATTGAACTGTATATCTCAAAAGTACTTGTTTTCCCTTTGTCTGCACTTTGTTTTTTTTTAAATCTGTGTAGAATGAATACAAACCATGTGTAATGCCATACTCATGCTTGCAGTCTAAAATAACTTTCAAAACGCATTTATATATCATCATGCTAATAACTAGGCAGCAGAAATTCTAATCCAGCATTTAATGCAAAAAATCCTGTTTATGTTCTGTGACTTTTACAGCAGACCATCTACACAAACCCATGGCATTAACACTACCACAAAAATTTTTAAAAGATGGGAAAGTTTCAGCTGTTTGAATAGCAATTGACAATCTTGCAAGTTCTTGCTTGGAAACATTGTTCAAAGGAAACAAATCTTCCAGCTGAAAGCTTCATTCCTAGAGTCATCCAATAACATGTAAATAGGACCACTTAGACACAGCATTTGTCCCACACTCTAACTTATTCATCTATTTGTAGCGGATATGAGAGCTTGTGGGTGGCCTGACATGGTCCTCATTCAATTTTATTTAATTACTCACTTGATTTCACTTGAAAGAACTATTTAAATGGCATCTTAATTGCTAAGTATTATCCAGAATCTTTTTCAAAGCCCATAAACTGTCAGGGATTAAAAATGATGTCACTTTTCTGAATTCCCTATTCAGAGGGGAAAAGGAAAAAAAAAATCTCCATCCAAGCCAAAATAAATACATAAAAATACACAGCCCTTGAGGAGGGGGCCTACTCTTTCTCTCCCCTTATGCTGCACTTCAGCTGTGAGCAAGGTTTGGGGAAAGCAGCTGAAGCACTACAGCCATAAAAATTTAGGCAGGAGGGAAAAGTCACATTTGGGATCATCAGATCCTGGATGACGGGGTTTCACAGCCATAGCCCACTCCACCCCCCAAACATGGAACACTGCCATCCCAGGGTAGATGAAAGGTCCATCCAGCCCAATATCCTGCCCTTGACAGCAGACAAAGGCAGATGCTTAGGAAAAGAATATAAGGACAGGGTGCATGCAGAGTGATTCCCTCTCCACACACCCCCCCTCTCTTAATATCCTCTGTGTTTCCGACAAGCAGAAGTTGAGGGATTTCCTGAGCCAGATGTTGCATCTGGACCACTGTTTTCAATAACCAAATAGAAATAGAGACCCTCCTCTACAGAGGGGCTTGGCTGTAGCTGCAGCCAGCCTACAGTAGCAGCCACAGGGAGTGGCTGTACTGCTTCCCTGAATCTACAGAACATTTCTTCTAGTTTCTGGAATTAAAATATTAAACATGTTATATTTAAAAATAAAATATTAAAATGCTATATAAATATATTATATATTATATATTTGTGTATTATAAATATATAATATATAAAATGCTATATAAAATATTAAAAATGCTATAAATTCAGAATTAGCCCTAAGAAGAATTCATAGCCATTGGACTTTATAATGATAGGTTATGCCATCAGTAGTCTTATTCAGAAGAGTAGAAAGCCCTGTTTTTACATGCGCAAACACATAACCTACATCTGCAGGCAGGTGTTAACTGCAAGACATATGGAATCTACCTCTTAAATATCTTAAATATCTTACATATATGTAGGCTGGATATTTGATTCAAGTGTACTTCAATCTATCTGGGAACTGAAAAACTAGAAAAAATAAAACAGAAAATGTTGGTCTAGAAGCATGGGGCACTAGTGCATTGGGCCATGACTTCCCTTGAAGTGCTGCAGGTTCCTTGTGTAGCAGACATCACATAATGGCTCTGAGGACCAGCTCTCATGGATCTAGAAATTAGATTAATTTTTACCTTTGGAGAAGGGAAGAAAGCAACAGAGAATACCACCATTTTTTTTGTGCTTGATGTCCATGCATAGCATTGCATTTTCTTTGTTTAATTAACCAGCTTGAAAGAAAAAGTGTCTTCTATTTCTGCTTTAAATAAAATAATCTCCCTTTCTTCTCCTGACCAAATGCCACACACTTGAATATATATATATATATTTAAGGAGTTAATTCAAAAATAACTGGACTCAGGAACCTGGCATGCAAATAGTTCTAATCTTAGCGTACACACATGTTCAAGCCTGAAAACAAACTGAGTAAGATAAAAATAAAGGTGTTGGCAATTCTGAATATGGCTGCTTGGCATCTGTTAAGACCTTTAGAATGTCCTGATTTAACTCCCCCGTATTTTGTGATTTGACACAGATACACCTGCCTGATCTCGATGCTCAGCTGGCTCTGTAGAGGCAGTGGACAATGAAAGACAGCGATGCCTCACAGTTATCAGAGCAGAACCTTGAGGATGGTGAGGGAAAAGAAAGAAGAAATTGCCTAGGCACAGGCACACTAGAGAGTGCTTTCTTCCAAAAACTACAGCTTCCAAATACTTTTTTGCATTTTGCTACTTTAAGCTCTGCAGTTGACTCTTTAGACTTGGCTCTAAGCAGTTCCAGTCACTGAGTGTATCACAACATACATCAAACTGGTCACACCACATTCCATTCCAATGAAACAAGAGCATCACCAACTAATGTTATGATAATTCAGCTGCTGATTCATCAGTGTTTAGTTACATGTTCACCTTCAAGGAAGAAGGATCTCTAAGTGGCTTACTTAGAGTTTAGTTTGGAGTTTACCTGCTCCAAAACCCAAAAGCCATAAACCCTAAAGTCTCCCAAGTTTCCAGTATTTTGAAGCTGCCTAAGGGAGACTCAAAACTGAGACAATCCCCCAACATCAGGGTCAGACATTCCAATAGGTAGTGATGTGCAGGTCTTCTCTATTTCTCACTTGCTTTCTCAGCAGCCTTTAGATAAGTCAAGTATCTTTAAGGATCCTCTCAAAACTTGCTGTCTTCTCATGGAGGATTGGAGGCACTGGAAATAATGCTCACTATCTTTCAGTCTCCACCCCTTCTTATGTCCTTCTGCCTAAACTTTTCTGCACTCCCCCACAGTCACCAGTTCTGCAATCCCTACAGCAAGAGTCTGTCTGCAGAGCTGGAAAGGGAAGACAATGCAGATGGAGAAACCCAAATTATCCTCTTCCGTGGACCCCCTTCAATTAACAATGCGAGAAACATCTTGCCCATCGCTTTTAGCAAGATTATTACTTTTAAATGCTATTAACTGATCTCCATGTCATCAGTAAATTATTTTAAAATCATGAGAAAGTGATACATAAGAGAAATTGTCACAGACTTTACACACTGATAGGGTGAGTTAGGATTGCCAGAAATCCCCACCTGCACGTCCCAGCCAGTGACTCCTGTTGGAGTCAGTGTGTTATCTCACATGCATGGCACTCAAGAAGTGTCCAGCCTGAGCCTTGCTATACTCATACTGGGCTTAAAGTTAAACACTGATTCACTGAAAAAAGGAAATGGGCAGTTCTGGGTACCAGGGAGACACACATGTAAGTAAAATAGGTACTGACAATCTTCAGAGCTCTTGAGATGCAACATATCTTCCACCTGGAAAGTCCTTTCTATCATATGAGAAAGTGCACTTAAATGATTATCTGAATTTTCTGAGCATGAAGCATGGACATGTTCTCTCAAAAAATACAAATATTGAAAATTTTCAAAGTATGTTTTAACTCTAAGTTGGATTTATCATAAAGAAACATGTCTGGTTTTTTTTCTTAGGCATGAATTAAAAACAGAAGAAATTGATCAATTTCCTCTGTGCTTAGGTATGTGTATACATGGACACACCTACATACAAGAACAGTAGCCATAACACATTTTATCATTTAAAAAACATCCTCCTCTGGGAAAATAATGCTGAAAGTGGCTTTTCCACATTTCATTAATTAGAACTCGAGTGGTTTCCAGTTTTGACACAGCTCTCCAGAAGTGTTTCCACCTGTGACTTACCTGATTTACATTCCATGTTACTTGAAATTCAAGGAGTCATTCATCTTTACATCACCTACTGGCATGTGCTGACTGCAGACTTGTACTCTCACCGTTCTGAAAGCTTGCACCACTCCCATCAATCTCAAAAAGGGTTTTCCACAATGCAGCAATGACAATTCACTTCAAACAAGACAGTCCAGCAGCTGGAGTTACACTCTAACCAGAACTGTCAGTGGAAGCAGCATATTTTCCAGCTAAGAAACTGCTGATCACTTCAGGCCTATACAAAATAAGGGGGGAAAAACAACCCCAGCTAATTAAAAACTTGCCTTGCAATATTAAGCTAAAGATTTTTTAAAAAATTTTTTTTGCCCGTTTGTTGCTTGTCAGATGTTAACAGGATTGAAGCACACTCACACAGCTCATGGAGATTTTTGACTGCAAGGTTTACAAGAGACAATTTATTATTTTTAACTAGCCCAAGTGAAAGCACTAAAATTCCCTGCTCAGCACTTGAGGAATGAGTATCTGACAAGGAATGCAGCACAATTGCCCCCAAATAACTTTGCCCTGACCCACCAAACACAGGGATAAAACAAATGAGATGGTTCTTGCCCCTCCTCCTTTTCTGAGAAGTCAGCATTCTCCACTGAAAATAAACCAGTGTCACTAAGTGACAATTCTGGAATCCTCCTTGGGAGTTAAGTCCCAGCTGAGACACTAAATCACTTCATGAGAATGTGTCCTATTGCAAAACATTTGTATCAGGGTCCAATTGCACTATCCTTGGGTGCATTCCTTTTTTAATAAAATTGACATTTTATTCCACTTAGGCACATCATAAAATTGCCACCAAATAATACATCATGTGGTAGTTCTGTGATAATCAAAGGGACACTCCAGGCATTTTCTTCTAAATGTTAGTCCTAATCCTCCAGGCAAATACTGATGGATAGCTGCAATTTGGGTAGTCGCTGGAGCATAAAAAATGAACTTTTAAAAATACCTAAAGCTTTAAAGCAAACAAACAAACAAACACAATAGTTTGCTTGTCAGAACACAAACAACTTCCTCACAAAACATCTGAGAAAGAATGAAAAGGCAGAAGTTTGGACAAATCCAGTTTAGTCTTTGTGTGCTAGTCTCTGCCTGCAGTAGGAAATTTTGATGATTTCCTCTTTTTTACTGACATGACTGCTGCTGCACCAAAGGATCAACAAAGAAAGCAGTAATGTATCCAAGAGGAGACATTCCTTGTTTTCCTGCTCCAGGATAGTGGATACCATAGCTGTCAGTAGATGGGTGAAACCAAAATAACCGAGAATCCAAAACTAGCGAAAAGCAATTGTAGAGCCAAACATCTGCTGAGTAGAGCCAAACAAGCAATTGTAGAGCCAAACACACAAAGCTGAGTTCCCCAAGTGAACGGCCCCACCTGCACTAGAGGAATGATGACACTAAGCTGTGTGTGTTACCTTACAGGAGGCAAAACCCTCTGCTTTCAGTCACAGCCACACAGGTATAACTCAAATATTATTTGTCACCTGAACCTTTCCAAACTTCCTCTGAAAAGAGAAGAATACATTGTCTTGGAATCATCAGTTTTAATGTGTCCTTTTCTAATTAAGTGGTTGAAAACAAACTAGCAGAATGACCCACACACTCCGATTTCCTCATTTTTCTATACATTCCCTTTTCTCCCTACTTTCAAATGATGAAACTGCACAATTTGATCTTTTCTTCTTGGAATGGAATGCACCTCACCACATTTAGACCCTGGACAGCAGCATACCCCAGCTACCACATCCTGGGAGTCGCTGGCGAGGTCCAGGCAGTGACCAGGGCTGCCCTACAGGACCAGCCTGTTGGGAAGCTACCAAGCCCACCATGAGTTCATCTGGTCTCTTCAGAGCCACATATCCCATGGCATCCTGCAGCCATCCTGCCTCCCAGAGAGGCTTTTACCAGTGAACCTGGGGAACAGGGACATCAGATGCCCGTGGAGTGCTGCATTGATACACACCTCCTGCCAGGTTTCTACTGGGAGCACTGGCCAAGGAGGCCAGATGCAAGCCCAGGCTTTTTCTCAGGTTAGAGCAAAGTCAAGCCTGTCCAGTAAGTGCAGGACAGAACTTACCTGTGTCTATGTGGTCATTTGGGAGGAGCGCTCTGATCTTGGTCTCTGTGCCAGAGATCATTTGTGGCTTCTTTTGAATAAACAACAGACATAAGCATATGTACATATCCACACAGATATCCACTTAACCACCTGAGCTTTGGTCTAATATCTGCTGAGAGTGGGTATCCTCAGCTTAATCTGAGAAGTGGCACACAGTCCCAATGAGCACTCTCTGAGGGAGTCAAATCCATGGTGGCATCGTGTTAAAGGTGCTCAGCTTGCTGATTGCACTGGAGACCTTCTGAGAGCTGCAGGACCACGCCAAGCATGGTCAGAAAAGTAAATGCTTCTGAGGCACCAACCAGAGGTGTGCAGAACAGAAATCCAGACACCTCAACAAGAGACAGACTTGATGACTACAGGACCAGGAGGAGAAAAATGTGGGCTTTGTGGCACTTCGGTATTTCCAGTTTGAACACCCATGCCCTTCATGGGGCTGAACCTGAAGCTCTAAGTTCACAGTAAATCTTGCATTACCAGACAGGAATGCTTATCCATGAAAGCCAACCATCTATTCTTATTATTACAAATACTTATATGTGAATTATTCTGTAAACATATCTCCCCAAATTGTTCTCAAGGAGGAAATACTATAAAGCATTACATCTCTGGAAAACCCCAAACAAATGGCAATTCTTTGGTAAAGACTAATCGCTTTTCACAAGAGTGTTTAAGAGAAAGGTAAAGGAAGTTTTGTACTTGGAGCTTGATGGAAGAATGAGAGGAGGATGAAGGATGCATAGAACTTGAATAGTCTGTCTTTTGAAGACTGCCATTTCTCCTAATATTTATAAAGTGCTTAAGCTCATGGAATGAACTCACCTGAACACAGAAGACAGTAGGATTCAGCAAACATTGTTTACTAGTAAATATTTACCTTCAGAGAAGCTTAACAACAACTCTGCTAATGTTTGGTGAAAATCTGTGAAACCATACCTTTAGGGTACAGATTCTGCTTTTTCAGCTGAAAAGTACCTTACATTCCTGTTTATAATAAAAACGGTACAAATTACAGAATCACAGAATCTCCTGAGCTGGAAGAGATCCACAAGGATTCATCAAATCCAACTCTTGGCTCTGCACAGGACAGCCCCAAAAGCACACCATGTAAATTAAAATGGCAAAGTACTAAAGACCAATCAATGCAGGCTTCACAAATAAAATATTAATGAATTCTGTATGCCCTAAGTTTTTAAATGGAGTATTTGAAGATCACTGATGTCCTCTGATATCCTGAGCTTCAAAAATCAAAGTATCACTATAACTATTTCTTGAATACTTTTCTGCCTTTTCCCTCTTTCTAGATGGAGAATTTTCCCCAAAATTTGTTGCTTACCTAAGACTGAATATTTATGCTGACTGTATGCTAGAAAGAAGACAAGAGATATCAAGCCTATATATTTTTCAAAATATATTTTCAGCCATGTAAGAAACAGAATCACATTAGTTACCTCAGTAACCCCAGTTGACAGATAATATTTCTGGTGACAGAAATGACCAGACATACTGGGTCTCTGTCAGCTCTCTCAGCTCTGGAAAGAGGAGACAAACAGTTGAACCACTGTTTTCCCTCTCCTTAGATGTAGCTCTTATGTGTCAGTGTGGTGGCTATGTTAAATCACAGTCCCTCATAGGATATTGCCATTAAGGAGAGGCACATGGGAAAACAGTAATTGGTACTCACACTTGATCTTTCTCCTCTGGTGTTGGTAACTCAACAGATCCCCCATTTCCAGGCTTCATGAGACACTTCAGCTTTTGGAAAATGTTCATGCACTCTGAGCTTGGGACACACATTCTGGAGTTAATCTCACTTTGCTGAGCTGATATCCTCAGCTCAGTGCAGGCACTGGTGTTCACATTATAAGGACAGGTGCTTTAATGCTGGGTGTAATGACATAACAAGATCTCATGGCTACAAAAGAAATCTAGATAAGTTCAAATGGTAAAGCATGCAAATTTCTACTGTGAGGAAACAAAGTATTTACTTCATGTTTGTGCCAATACTGAATTTTTTCACACCTGGTTCAAAGGCACAAATCAAGAACTGCAGGGTGAAATTCTATGGTTTGTCCTATAAGGAAAGCTGAAAGAAATTAATATTTATAACCTCTCCTGGCTTTAAAATCTACCAGTTCTTTGACCTATGATCAGAATGCCAGCAAGTTTTTTGGAAGAGTTCTCCAACCTATTGTTTTCAGACTGTTAAAATTCTGTAATTTTGAAAACATGCTCCTGTTTTTTAGTATTTGCTCCACTTTTTATTTTCCAGACCTTTTTTTTAAATTGTTTTTGGGGAGGTTGGGGAGGGAAAGGGAGACAGAAGGACATGAAATTAAATAACCCAAATTTTCCCCAAAAGATCTGCTTAAACTACTACATGTTTTTGTCTACTTTGGACATAACCCTGGGTTTTATGCTTTTATTATAAGATAGGACAAAGAATTTCTTACTATTGCTTAACTTTGATTTTGTTCTGAAAGGCAATTAAGTATCTTTTTTCAAAGATATTCAGGTGACTTGTTTCAGCAATTAGGAGATACTTCAAGGGGAGCATGTCATAAACATGTCTGCAGACACCGCTTACTGTGTTAAGGACTTACTCAATATTTGAAAAAATAGAATCCTATAGTTAATTTTACAAACAGTGAATCAGCTCCCTCTGACACGAGACATATACCATTCTTTATATAATGTTCAAAGCAGATAAACCATCTGAATTTCCCCTTTGACTGTAATCTAACAAGTAAATACACTTTTTTTTTTATCACCTGTCCATATGGGGAAGAGCAGAAGGTAAAGATCTGTCCAACAAAGGAATCTGCAGAAAATTGACTTTACAGTGAACCCCTAAAATGCATAATTCATTTTCCAAATGAAACCTGCCAAACCTGGAGAGTTTATATCTAAAAACATCCTGATGTGATTTTATCCAGCAAACTCATATCATTATTATTCTTGGCCTCATTTCCTAAGGCATTGAAAAAAGTGCAATCATGATATGTGTCTTCCCCTAATAACTTCTATTGACACAGCCAAATTCAATTGCCTTTTAAGAGGAACAGAAATGTCAAATGTATTCAGTTCCACAAGGTTGTTAAACTGAAACGAGAAGAAGATCCACGGGAAAATGACAACAGTTTAAGACATCAGTGAACGTGAAACATTGTGGAAATCCTAGGCCTGGCACAGGTTTTGTTGGCATTTGCACTGTTGATCAGACAAGACCTGCCCACAAGACAGAAAGTTACGTCTGTGTTCACGTAGTCCCAATGTGCCGCACACCAAACGGCTGCCTGCATCTGCCTCCAGGCTGCCTGCTAATTCCATAGAAAATGTTGCCTCTGCCTCCTGAGAACCACTGCTGCCATTCCCTCTCCCCCACTTATTAAGGAGTGAAGTTCTACTACTGTGAGGCACTTCAACCCAGAAGCCATTATCTCCATCATTATCACCTTCTGTGAGAAGGTCCTACAAGTGGTCTCCAGCCCTGCCTCCTAAAAACAGCTGGAGAGCCATGAAATCTCATACAGTAACTTCATCCCAATTATATTTGCATTATTTTTTGCTATACATTGCGATAGTTTCGGTTTGCTGTTGGAATTGTGTGTCTCTACCTTCTTTTCTTGCAAGTGAAGTTCTCATCTGCGAGTTAAACATACAACATATTGATAAGAACTAAAAAACCACTAAAAACACACTGAATTGAAAAATAACCCAGTCTCTCTGTCAAAAATTTTCCTGGAACTGATAAATACAAGACAGACTGCAACAGAAACTGAAAATAAACTTTAAAATATAACTCTAAGAGCAAACCAATTTGGACAGCCTTATGGAAACTTAGAAAATCAAGTTCAGGCAACAGAGATTTACAACAAAAAGGCAGAAAGAGCAGATCCTTAGATTCTGTAAACACATAGAACATAATATTTGTTCTGACTGAAAGATTTCCCATTATGTTTTTAAAAATACATTTACTTAAATAATACAAAATTGTATGTACAAAGAATAATGTACATTTTATACCCTGACATAATCCATCCCATCTCTCAGATGAAAACCAATTGGACTACATGCCTTAAATATTTTATCACTGGAATATTAGCTAGAAAAACAAATGCCTAACAATTTTATTGTTCAGTTCTTGACAAAACTGAATTCTGGTTTTCATTACAGCAAAAAATAGCTATAAAATCTGCTTTTCAAAGATTGTGTATAGTACCACAGATTGACATTAGGTACCTAAATGAAGCCCATGGTGAGACTAAATCATGGCATATTTGCATCATCAGTCGCTGGATATTTGCTATGGAATTAAAGTCTCTAATAGCACCTAGAGCATGGACAGTCAAAGCAGTTCCATCACTTTCCTCATGTTTTAAATGAGTTAAGATGACACAGGCAAAGCCATCTCTGGCATTGCCCATATATGTAACCGAGCCACAAAGCCACAGCTTTTGTGATTCTGGGCAGGTCATACCAGCAAAAGCCCAGCATATCAAGAACTGCAGCACCAAACATCCCACAAATCTCATCTGTATCCTTAAAAAAAAAAAAAAAAAGGCAGGCATGAGAAGAGAGATGGAAAAGATCAGGAGTGTACTCTGTGATCCTAGGTGCCTCCTTCCACAAGTAGATGGCACAGCAAGAAACTTCAGCTAGAGAGAGCAAAGCAGAGCCAGGGAGAGGGTGTGATGGGAACCAGGCATGCCCAGGTTATTTATTTCTACAGCTGTACAGGAAATTTCAGCTGTTGGCAGCCTGCCTTGGCAAGCCACACCTTGTCACCCTTTCTGAGCTGACAGAAAAGAAAGAAGGGGAGCCAAGTGAGATCCCTCTGTGGATTCAGCCACCAGTTCACCTGGAGCCAGCAGTATCCAAAATGTGATGTTTGAGTATCGGCTTTGCTTTGCTTATGGGTTAGAGATTTCTGCTTCACACTCAAACTGGGGAAGAGTTGTTGGCCTAAGTGCTGGAATGGCAAATGCTGGGAGGACTGTGAAACACATGGAAAGGTTCGATGCTTTCCCTTCCCAGCATGGGAAAGAGCTCAGCTGAAGTACTCTGCCCCATTTGGACTCTGCACTTCACAGATGGAGCCAAACAGGGAGCGATGGGAAATTAATCTGAGTTTCAGAAAACCTGACATACAGAGAGATACAGAATAAACAAATTGTTTAGAGAAAAGAGCTGTGAAGAGACTTGAGAGCAATCTTTGGTGTATAAGGCTGCAAAAAGAAAAGGAGAGAAACAAACGATTTCCCAGGTCCAGTGTAGACAGGACAAGAAGGAATCTGCTTCATTTGCAGTACAAAAAATCCGGGGAAAGGAGTCCTCTAACAAAAAAGAAAACAAAACATGGGCGAGTTTGTCTGGAGAGCTCATTATGGGCGGTATTTAAGAACAGACCAGACAGCCAGACAGATCTCTATGACAAAGTGATTTTGGTTTAACTGATCCTTCCTTGGGACAGGGAGTGGACTTCACAACTTTTCTGAGATCATAGCTTGAGAAAACTCTAAATGAGGTAAACTGTGTGTAATGGTCACACTACAGACCCCAAGACATCCCATGTGAATGAAAGTCAGCAAGGACTGTGCCATGCTGAAAGGACAAATGGATTCCTTGGCCCTTCAGCAGAGGACTGTGGGTACTTCTTTTGGACACATAATGTGTGTGAAACATTACCTATTGACACTCACTACCCTTTGCAATTTCCAAGTGATTTCTGCTTATCTGGGAGCTGATTCAGAGGACAGTCTTTGTTAGGTCACTTTTAGGGCCTCATTTGGCCTCCTTTCCCACGAGGGAGGAAGTGGTCTGGGAAAAGAAGTCATATCCTCACAGTAGTTGTTAGAAATCACAGCTTTTTGGGGGGGTCAAGGGAAATCTCTTAAATCTGCTTCCAGATTTGGATCAACAGGGACACCGAGCATGTCTACAGTAAGCAGAACCCTGGGGTGAGAAACAGACTATTTCTTAGATAAGTTTAAAAAGGAGGACTAAAGAGCCACATCACATATACTTCTGTATTTGTAAAGAGGCCAGGAGCCTTCTGGCCACTCCCAGCCCAGGTGAATCCTCTTCTTCAATCTACCCCACACCAGCAGGAAGCCTTCCAGGAAGGCTTGCCATGCTTTTCTGCCTGCTGATCACACAATGTCCTTGCCCTCATTCAGCTCTGCAGGAAGCACATTTTGGTGAAGTGCTGCAGTTTAAGGAATGCAGGCATGTTAATTATTAGAGCTTCAAAAGATAAAAGCTCCAGTGGGCTGAAATCCAGACTTCTGAATAAAATGAAAACCTCATCTTGATCTCCCCTGGACCACAGTTTGGGTTGCTAGTGGTAAAAAAGAATTGAGTACACACACAAGATGGTTTACCAGCACAAAATAATAGCACACAGCTTTAGGACTTGGGATATGTTAAAGTAGGAGCTATTGTTGGGCAATGTTCCTGATACAAACTTACCCTTCACTGCTGTTAAAAAAATTCCTCAGGAAGACTTCAGTGTTATGTTTACAGTGCTCTCCTTTAAAACAGATGTAAACAGATCTTCTCCTCTACTGTTTGTTTGGAGTTCACATTTCAGTTCCTATGCTGTGACTGTGTTATATAATGGGTGCCACCAGCATTCTGAATGCCATAAGCAAAAAAGAATCACTTAAAAAATATCAGAACTGACTTTCTCTGTCTGGAGTTTCTCATCATGCCCCATTATAGATTCTTGTTGTTCCTCCCCTTTTGCAGAGGAATATGGAAAATTGTTATTTTGCCTCCCCCTCTGTCTGAGGAAACCTGTGAGAAAAACTAGAAAACCTACAAGCTATGTTCATCCTCTGGCTTCTGAGAAGCTGTGGCTTGAGGCATTGGATGTAGGAAGAATAAAACAAATACTTCTCCACCTCTGGTTACACAGGTAAGACATCACAATCTGGGGCAGAAGTTCAAAATTTGGTCTGTCCTACCCAGGCTCCTACTGTGGTGCACACAGACAGAACAAGCTTTTTTAGGTTATGATTAAGATGATGAGATGGCTCATCTAGTAAACTGTGAGACCAGACAGTATCTAAAGGAATATGAGGTGTCTTGCACAGAAGGAAGAGTAATTCATTCTCTCATGAGAGCCACCATCACAGCTGAACACTGAAGAAAACAGTACAACCACATTCTGTACCCTCAAAAGTATTTTTTCATTGAGAGAGAAAAAAATCACATGAAGATGGACTCAGCCATGGATGCATACCTCCTCCTAACAGAGACAGACACATAAGCTTCTCCTTGCCAGCACACTGGTGCAAGCTGTCTGAATTTCAGAAGGGGCCAATCTCCCGCTCTTTCTACTCCTCAGACACTCTGTTTTATGAGCCACAGAGGTGGTTGCCATTTCTGAAGATGAAGGTCTTTGCTATTTACTGCTAGCATGTGATATGTCCTCTCCTGATGGCTGCAGCATGTGTCAATGGATGTGGCACAACGTAGAAGCACGAGCCCCTAACTCGAGTTCTTTTTTTTACTTGCTGGATGGTCTGGGGCAAGTCACTTCAATCTTCTGTGCCTCAAGTTCCCCATATGTGAAACTGGTGCTACTAATACCTCTCCAAAGTCTCTGGAAATGCACAGGACACTCTCACAAAAATACAAGTCATTTAAAAGAAGTCAGGAAATTTCCAGCAGTTCAGACTCTAAGGAGAAGAAGTAAAGTCCAGACCTAAGAATCTGCCTAGCAAGAATCTGGAGTATCTCATTTAATTAAAACACAGACAGCTAGCTCAAACTCCACTTCTTACCTCACTGCCTGTGACTAATTCACAAGGGTTCCCTAGCACCCAAACAAGGGAGGATTTTCTGAGAGGGTAAAAGAAAAATTTGAGGGAGGTCTCTCTGGGATCAATAAAAACCATGCATATTACACTCACAACATGTTCCAAAAACATCAAGATTGAAAAATTGAATTTCAATACAGCCAAGAGTTCAAGTACTATAAAAGCACCATTAAAATGTACATTTGTATTGCATCACTGAGGCAGAGCATCAAAGGATACACACTAGAATTTTACTTCACTGGCTTTAATATAGGCATTGCTATATCCTGGCTGCCCTAGGACTCCTTGTGACTTTGCCTTTACCATCCAAATATATACATGAAGTGCTAGAAGTTGTTTCAGTGCACTGCACTGAAGAACACAGTTCTTAAAAAAATAAGAGAGCATACTTTGCATTTATTATGTAGGATAATTACCTACACAATTATGAATGAGTATGCAATTGTGAAAACTAAAAGATTAGATTTCACATTTGCCAGCACAGGCTTTTGTAGTAGGGCTGAAATGAAAATCTTCTGTTCTGAGGTGAAAAACTATGAAATCTGGATTAAAGAGCACAGTTAATCAACTGCTGATGCTGGTTCTATGGTCTCACCAAAAGAAAAAGACAAAAGCACTATTTTGGGAGCACATTACACATCTGTTGTTGTGCACACAACATTGAAAACCTGGAAATAAATCATTAGGTCTGCTTTCTCTTAGAGAAAAACTTTGAACCAGGGTTTTCAAGCACACAAAATATCTGATAGTCACTGCAGTACTGCATCCTGTTATGTCCAAGTTATTATCACTAGAATTTCCTACAAAATTGGAGCCTATGTGATCATTCATTTTGTGTTCACCTGTGTATTCATTCCATCCCTTTCTTAAAGGGATTTCCAACCAGCTTGTTACACTGGTAGACTCATGAAAGAGAGCTAAATTCTTCCATTTTTTTCCTGAAAATAGACAGATGGGTAGAGATGCTATCGGAGTCCTGGCTCTGAGAAAACTTGCAGTTGTGAGTTCAAGATATGAGAGAAGCCTCATGGGAGAAATCTCTTATATAAACACCCCACTGATGGGAAAAGCTTTGCCTGGGGCTCACATCCTCTTAGATAGTGAAAGTCAATCACCCATGAGACAAAAAGCTATAGGAAACCAGGCTTCCTTAGTTCTCCTGCCACAAAATTTACTTGTTGAACAAAATGGCTATTCCAGGATTTCTGAAGAAGAGCACTGTACTGTAGGCATGTGCAAGTCTGTTTTTTTTTCCTTTTTCACTAAGTATTTCTGTTTAATAAGGTATAAGTTTTGTACCAAACTCACCAAAATGCAGTCTCACTGCCATCAACAGCAAGACAAACTGGTGACCTATGAAACACATGAGAGTTTGTGCAAAGGTTTGCACAAACAAACCATGACAAATCTACTGAGAACAACAAAGAATCAACAATTTAAACTACTTTGCCTATTTTGCCAACACATGATGCCTGATTTTTAACAAGTAAATCTTTATCAGAACATGGAGAGGAAAAAGCAACAAAAAAGCCTGAAAGCAAGCTGTTCAGAATTTTCTTTTCAGCAGAATATAGTGTCCTAATTTTTCAGCAGTGGTTTTGCATTCCAAAACATCTGAAACAAGATTAATTATCAGAAAGCAAACTTTGAAAACATAGATAAAAACTCCCAAGCTTATTTTGATGTCCCATAGCTGGTCAACTCAGAAATAAGGTATACAGAATCTTTAATTTTTATTTCTAATCACATATTGTGAGTGTACTTTTTTGCTTCTTGGAATTCTTACTTTGTTTGGAAGAGAAGGAAATTTAGTCACAAAAGTCCCTCTGTATTCTTGATGATTTGCATTCTTCAAACACTAAAGCAAGTTACAAAACTGTAATAATCTCTCCTTCAAATTCTGAATTTCAGACACACATACACAAAATACCCTCAATACCCTGGAAAGATTCTGCTGTTGTGACTGCACCAGCATTCACAAAAACAACCTGGAGACTTGGGCCAGGGTCAAAGAATTGAATCTTTTCTGCTCTCCAGTATCACCAGTCTAAAAAATTAAGATTCAGCAGCCTTCTTCCCTGGTGGCCTGTGAGAATGGATATATACTGATTTACATTTCTCAGGTCTGTTTCAGGAAGCAGGCTACAGACTCTAAAGAAAAACAACCCAAATTCACCTCAAACCCAGTGGACAATCCCCATATACCTCATCAGACTCTAGCTCAAAAGCTTCAGAAAATGGAGAGAGTGAATGTGACTACAGTCCCACATATGAAATATGCACATTGGTATGGACAGAGATCCATCCACTGGGTCTGGAGAGCAATTGCCTGAAAGATTTACTAACTATAGTCTGTGAAGGTCTGCAGTCACACAAATCAAAGGTTCCTCAGTTTAGTCCCTAGTCTATATTGTTCCCAGTTAATAGGTTGACAGGAAAACACTTCATGGCTGTAGCCAGATTAAAACTGCTGTAGATTAATATTTTCCTTACCCTTCTTAAGCCCCACTTAAACTAAGTCTTTCTCTTGACTCTTTCAAATCCTCTTTGTTTCTCCCAGCCCTTTCATAGTAAAATCCCCATAATCTTTCTCTTTGCATCTTAAAAGTTGATTCCGTTTGCCACCTCCACCATTTCCAGTTTATTCCCTTACCATGAGAGCTGCTTTGTATGTCTTACCACAACTTCTTCATATCCAATTTTCAGTTCTCTCCACCCAGGTTTTAAGTGACTGGAGTAACAGAGGAGGTAACAGAGCACCAGATGAGTTACAAGAAACACTGATGGTGGGAAGACAATGAACGTTCTCTAGTGAAAGAAACACCTGCGTATTTTTTCCAGCTTGGCATGCCATGACTACTCTCTGCCTCACAGATTGCTCTACCCCATGTGCAGTTTTCCATGTCCTGAGCAGAGCTGACTGGTGTTGCTTCAACTAAATTCAATTTTCCATTGAATGAAGATGTTTAGATAGGGGATTTTACCATGGGTCTCTTTAATCCCAGACAACTACAGATTTTTAGATGATATATACATGCCTCTCTTCAGTGTTTACAGATTATTCATCAAGCCATTTCACAATTATTTTATGTTGTTTCCTTTTTTCAGTACCTTTGGTGAATTCCATTGATATATTCCTTAATCAATCTTAGTCTGTAACTCAGTGGCTGAGTCACCAGCCCTGGAGCTATTTAATAGATGTGTAGACAGGGCATTTATTAGGGCCATGATTTAGTGCTGGACTTGGCAGTGCTGGGTTAATGGTTGGATTTGATGATCTTAAGAGTCTTTTCCAATCTGAATGTTTCTGTGCTTGTAAATGATTAACTAACACTAGAACCCTCACCACCTAAACTCGGTGGCATCTAGGCATCACTACTCTAAGGTCCTTCATTATTTTTTAGATCATACTGATGCATGCATTCAGGCTGATTTCAGAATTTGTATGCTGCATACTCCATGATCCTCCACCGCTTCAGTTGTTATGTAAAAATAACACAGTCAAATGTGATGAGGTCTGTTGGTGACAAAAACAAGGGCTAGGGCTGGAATGGCAATAGCTATATGTAGGCATATGCTCACTGAGAAGAGAAACGATCCGCCAGAGTCCGGCACCCTGCGTAACGCGAATTAAGGCAGTAAGTGCTCCAACACAGACATCTGATCCTGCACATTCCAGCCTATCTGGGACCTTGATCCTCTGATTCCCCCCTCTCCTCCCATCTCTGTAAATAACATTTCTTATTATGAACCACGCCACATCTGGCACAGGATTGCTTATGCCAAGCTGAACTACACCCTTCCCCTGGGGAGTAAGGTCAGGAATCATGATAAACACAACAGTATAGGAATTTCACACCTTATAAAAACATTGTTTACAACTAACAGCAGTGATTATTCAAAAAAATCATGGAGAAAAAAAGATGGAAAAAGCTAACCAGATATGTAGACACAGTAATTAGGTTGTAGCCGCTACCAGTTACCAATTTACTCAGAAGTCTGCATCTTGATTTCTTCTTCTGCTGCTTTTTCTCTAAGAAAGCAAATCCCCTGCAGTCCTACTGCAATGAGAAACATCATTTAAATATGCTGCCCATGCAGCACAGAGCCCTGATTCAGATCCTTTCCTTACTCCCCAGAAAGAAAAAAAAGCCAAGAGGGTGCCTTCTGGAATATATTTATCTTGCTTACTAGCTTGAGACTAGTGAGATTTGGAGACTATCCAAACTATCCAGTCTCATAGCCTTCCCTTATGCAACTGCTCCAAGCATAATTCCACCGGGAGCAGGCTGCCGGAAGACATTCAGCACTCGTGAGCTTCTGCATCCTTTCTATGCGTGGTATGGATGGCCAACCACAGATACACCAGAGGCACCATCTGGGAGGAGGTGAAGAGCAGCTTCCTCAGCCTGACTGTTCTGGATGGGCAGAGATCCAGGGCAGTGACCTGTGGCACACACAGCCATGGCAGGGAAACACCTGCTCGGCCACACTTCCAGTCTGGAGCTGACACCTCTCAGCCGAGATGTAGGGACCCTGGTGCCACCGAAAAGCCTGCTGTAGTCTCCCCAGCCTACAGTGTGTTTCTTTCCACTTCAGTTTGTTTGCAAGTATCACCATACTTAAAGTGGGAAGTTGGCTGTTTTCTAACTTCCCATACAGGTGCTCACCCCCAGTGCACGGCACACAAGACACACAAACTCCCTCAGCCCTGGAAGCCAGAGTGCACCACAGCTGAGTTACAGTGACCCTTGCTGGGTGCCATCAGCTGCACAGGGAGGGTTTGACATGTCAAAACCCAATCTCTTTTCTCACTCAGTCTTTTGGCAACAAAGACTACTTCATGGCTCACTCAGGCTTTCTGCATTTAGAAAATTCTCTCCCAAGCTGAAAACACCAGTCAGGGACTTTCCAGACCCTTCAAAGCTATTGGAAATGGCAACACCATGTGTCCTCCTCCACTCTCATCAGTGAGTTATTTAGGAGGTAGTTCCTCTGGGTTAATCTTAAAAATACTCAGAGCATAAAAATAAGTCATGCCTGAAGGTCAGTTAAAATGGAATCCTCCCAATGGTGTTAAAAGTGCCCCACTAGATGCAGCTAACAGTAATGACTGGGGTTTATTTCCCAACACCTTTCATATAGCCCTGTCAGTACTATGCCAATGTCAAGGGGAAGACAGGGAAATATTCCAGAGAGTCAGATTTTGCGTATCTCTTCCTTTCTGTGTAGAGATGTGGACAGACTGACAGAAACAGTGGCAGCGTGCCCATCATAAGGTTGTGCTCCATGATCAGGGACACATAAAATGGGGTTACAGAAGACAATAGCTACACCTTCCCTTGCCAGTCAGCCACAGGATGAGTCCATCTCCTGTTAAATTTACAGGAGACAGAAAGCAGACAGCTATGGCTTGGCTGTCCCACCAGGGACAGCCAGTGCTGTCAGCTGTAGCTGGAATACAGCACATGGGGGACTGCAGGCATGCATGAATTTTGGGTTTCTATTTCTTCCTACAAATTAAACCCTTTTACGGTTATATTTCTCTAAAGATATCCGAGCCATTAATATATGTTCTGTGCAGCTGCAGATATATGCATGTTCTTGGACTGTATATAGAATCTACATCTGCTATATTCACCATCTGCTATATTCTCAGAAAAGTGTAGTACATAAAAATAACATTAAGGTGGAGATAGGAGCTGACTAAATGAATGCAGAAGATTAAAGTCCTCCTTCAGGGGAAGAAGAAAGTAGTTAATTTTAGTGGTTACTGCTCTCTAGAAAGTTTGATTATTTTATGGTTCCAATCTCTTTACCCTTTCCTGTTTAATTATTCTCCCTTATCAGTCATTTGAAGACTAAACCTTCAAGCCTGGCTTAATTCAGTCTTGTCCTCTTTTATGTTTTCTTGTCAAGACTGCTGTTATCTACTACTTCTTCCATCTGTGGCTTATTTTTCTGTCAGAGCAACAAGCTTCCCTTTGTCAGCTCCCCAAGGTCACTTCTGGGACATCTTCCATATGTATAACTACATCTAAAACCAATGGCTCTAAGGTCACCTTTGCTTTTTACAAGGCCTTACCTCATATCTCCTCCAGCTGCTCACAGGAGTTCACAGTAATTTGTACATAAAATGAATGTACTAGAAACTGACGCTCTTATTCCTTTGCCTATTTGGCAATCCTTGGGCTGTGGTTTTCCTGGAGTAGGTGTATTCTTCAGCTGTGTCTTGACTGCTCAAACTAACAGTGTCTGAGCACAGACTCACCCCAGTCACCCACCAAGCTGAACTGGTAGAATCACTTCTGGCATGGTTTTGGCTGAGGCCAGCCAACTCTCTTCCAAGCATTATGTGGGCACAGTTCAAGCTTGGACATTACAGACCATTCTCCATAGGCAGCTGAGTCCCATGTTTGGGAGAGAGAAGCATTTCCCTGTGTGGATGTGAGCTCTGCCATGCCATCACAGGGCAGGCTGACATCCTACCAGACGTTACTGCAATCCCCAGCTCTTGCAACAGGCACTGCTTGGGAAGTGTGCAGTGCCCATCCCTGGGGGATCTCAGCCGTGACTGAGATCTCAGCTTGCTGTCTGAACCTCAGTGACTAAACAACGGCTTTATTTTTCCATTCCTAAGATTTTATGAGTGCATAAGAAAATATTTGCCTTTCCCCTCCTCCCCCCCTCCACCTTATTCGAGTATCCCTTTCTTAAGGCACAGAAGCACTTCACTTAACACTTCAATGAGAAAACCCAGTTCCAATCTCCCTTTCACTTGAGAGAAGCCAACAGAAGGGATCAGAAGTCTCTGCACTCCCATCTTCCTCCTTGAGCCATCTGCATTACCTTCGCTGACTCAAGGGTTAACAGGGAGAAAGTAGCCAGGTCTGCCAGGGACTTTCTGTCCAAACTATTCCTGTGAAACCTGTGGGCTCCTCCTAAGAGACTACATTGGAGCCTGGGACCTGGAGAGATTTCCCAATTTCCCTGATTCCAGAAAAGCTGTGCTGCAGGGAAAAGGAGGGTCCTGGGGAGGTACACAGCCTCTGAAAGAGCATCCTGAAAACAAGAACGCTGGGTAGTTGAAGCAGGGAAGGCTAATGTGTTAGGTGGTGCCTGAAGGCAAGGAAGATGCAACAGAATCAGCAGCTGCAAAACTTACACTGTTCAGAGGGTGTTCTCATGATGCTGGAGGGAGCAGGGTGTCAAAGATCCCCTTCATGTGACTGCAGATAAAGCTGATATTCCTTCCTATAAGACCCCTCTCAGAGTCCACGGAAGAGAAGGAAAGATAAATAGGAAACTGGGAGGCTATTATCTGTCTCATATGGGTCCTTAGGAAGAAGAATTTGGTGGCAAAAGGCACAAGTAAGAAAGGAGCAAAGAAAAACAAGAATGGCTGTGCATGTCCCCTGCTGTCAACAACACACACTTATAGCTTGATGCCTTTCTTGGGCATCAAAGTGCTGGAAGGCAATGGAAAAGACTGATGCTTGGAAAAGTGGGCATCTTGTTCCTTGCATGGTTCTGACAATAGCTCATGGAGGTTTTCCTGCTGCTGTGGCAGGAGGCAAAAGAAGCAAATAGGGACAAGGAGAGTGTGTGCATATTCTCACCTAGATTTTGTTAATATATGAGAAAGGTCTGATGAATAATTCACACCTCTCTTAACTGGGGTTCTTAGTGAGAGCATTGCTACATCATCCTTTCCAACCACAGGCACAGGGCTGTGCCCTGAGATCTTCCAACCCCCATCTCCTGAACCCTCCCACCCCATGGCTGCACTACAGTCAATATTTACGAGTGAGACTTATAAAACAATTTTATACCCATGCCCTCATTCTGCCACAATTAAACACCATCTCCAGAGCTGTTCTGAGATCACTGATGGTATCAAGAGCAAACAGGACAGTAATTTGTGAAGACACGTTAGCATTGTTCGCCTTTAAAAGGCACAAACTCACACAGATACGTGCCCTCGCACACACGCAATTTTGCCAAGCATTACAGCCAACGTTATTTTTAAGTTTCTGTCAAAAAGATGCATGACTGCTGTGGGGATTTTATGTGTTTAAAGTGTCTAGTATTATTTCAGATATTTTCCTCTTAAATCTACTTTTTATTTTAATTATTTTTCCAAACAGGTTTTGAAATACTCACACAGCCTAACTACAAATATTTAAGCTTGCAGAAAGCCACATTTAAGCTCTGACAAGACAATGTTGAAATAAGTTTGAAGAATCACTGCTTTTTCAAGCATACTGTTCTTACTATAATAAGAACTTACTGGGTTTTGGCCTGATAAATCTGCACACACAGAGAGGTAACTTTTCTTCACTGCATCCAACAAGAATATGCAAATCTGCATGAATCAGGCTCACATGCAGAACAAGGTACAAGAGCTACTGTTTTAAACTGTGAGGCCTCAGTTTTAGGAAGCATTCCTTACACTACAAATCCTCAACTGAGTAGAAAGGCTGTTTCACCAAGTTTCTCAGGGGAAGTTCATGGCCTCTGCATTTGACAGATCAAAATAACACTGCTGCTCCATTCCTGAAGTGGTGATGCAATATTTTCACTAGAGCTCCCAGAGAGAAAGTCCAAAGAAAAAAAAACCAAAACACCCTAGATTAAATTTCAGTGACAATAAATCAAGGCATGAATGCTTCTAACAACTCAAATGCAATTGCTTGTCTGCACAGATACTACCCTGCCATCCCATAATACAAACCCCATTTGTTTTCACTGATGCAGAACCTTGTTGTTAAAATGTCATTACAGAAAAAAGCAGCATAAGGGAGGCTATCAGGTTTTCCTTTGGATTTATGCCTTGGAAGGTAAGCATATCTGCACTATATCCAAAACACGCGCATATTCCAGTCGTATTCACTGTTGTCACAGTAAGCTACCTTCACTGCTCTTCCAATACTTTCACAAGTAGACCTGTATGAAAAATAAAGATTGTTTGCAACGTGCAAAATAACTTTTAGAATGAATGTATGAGAAAATGTCCAGAAAAGATCTAAATACCTTCCAAAGTTCCTTGGCTCAGCTCCCCAGGCTTCCCCACGTAGCATCAAACTGATCACTCAGCTAAAGGCATTGCTAGCAAAATAACACAGGATTCAACTGTTTTTAGAAAAAAAAATGCAAAATTTTTTTTTTAGAAACCAATCCAACAAACAAATCATCCCACCATGGTATTCACAGAACCAGTATCTTTTTCACTCAATTAAACCTCATGGAAATAATAAAACCTTAACCAGAAACTCTAAAATTTAGCCTCAAGCAGAATGCTTGAAAGAGCATAAATCAAAAGCTCCCATGACATCCACAAGAGACTTGGTTATAGCCAATGATATTGTGCAGCAGGCACTCAGACACTGCAGTAGCAGGTGGGAGCATTCACGTGCAAGACTGATACACTAGGAAAAAAAACCCCTACAGTTTCAGACACACCACCCTTGGAAGCAAAACATTCCAGACTACTTTGCTGTGCCTCAAGGTGGAGGGAGGATCACTATAAACATGTGTGATCATGTGTGCTTGTGTGTTCTATAGTGGTCTGCAATATCTGCAGCAAGTTAGGTAGTTGCTGTAACCCAATCAAAGCAGAAAACTCTTGGTTTTATTCAAGAGAGTAAGGCACTTGAGTATAATAGACACAAGACACTGAGGAAACATGATAAACAAAGGCTTAACCTCAGGAGACTGAATCTTTGTCCAAGATGTTCAGGAAACCTGGAAAAATCCTACTAACCTCAGTGCCAATCCTCCTGATTAACAGCTTGCCAGAAGTTTGCTATAGTTCTGCTTAGGAACATATCAGAATCTGTATTTGACAACTCCTTCTGCAGTGAAACAGCAAGTGCAGGCAGCAGCAAGTATCTCCCTGCCTGTGCCACCTGTGAATAGCACCACAACACTGTGTGTCCTTGGTACTATCACTGCTTCATTTCATTTTATGGACTTCACTTCTCATATTGTTTCCACAGGCCAGTTCCTTTTTTCTCCTTCCTCCATTAATTTATAAATTACACAGGACTCAATTTAAAGTTCTATTTGAAACTATGTAAGTTATTCTACATCGATTCTTTACAACTGGCTTTGTCCATGTATCAGTTTTCTTAGAGATAAAAAAGGGCAGTAAAAGCCTTTGTGAAGTACAGACCAAATGCAAGATATTCTTTAGCTACAAAAAAACCCTCCTCTGCTTAGCATGACAAGAAGTTAAGATTATAAAAATTATCTGATCTCAGTAGCCTGCCAAGCTTATGAATTACTTGCCTGTTTTTTCACTTGCAAACAGAAAATGCAGACTGATTGATGCTGTGTTCACTATGCCTGGCTTTAGGACTGCATAGAACTTACAGTCAAATTTAAAATCTAACAGGAGGTGATAGCACTGACAAAAGCAAAAACTGAACCATGGAAGATGGGACTGCTACAAATAAAACAAGTAAAAAACCTGCAGGTACCTCTGGAGCATTCCCTGACAGACAGTCCCTCAGACTACATGGGCTGTTACAAGTCCTGCAGTACGCTGGTGTTTATGCCTGAAAGTTGGTTCTTTTAACTTTGGCATATTGCCAAACCACAAATTACTTTTCTCTTCAGCTGCATCTGTTACTTCTGGTTGGTCTGCCATCTCCCTTTGCCAATGTATGGTCTGCTTATTTACTGCTCCAGCTTTTATTAAGGAAAGACTTGTGCTTTCCTGTTTGATGAGGAATGTTAATCTTTTATGCCTTGTTTCAGCAATTCCATAGGGACCATCATCACCATCTCTGGGCTGCTGTTCTTCCTCCATAGTCTGAGTTTTCTGGCAAACACTCATGGTGCTCTTAACTTCCCTTAAACATAAAGGTCCTTGCCCTCTGTCTCATCCCCAAAGGGCTCAGCCAAGACAGAGGGGAAAATGCCCTTTTCCCACTCTTTCAAGTAACTCTCATATCACTACAAATTAAATTTTTGATGCTGCTGCAAGCTACTCTCTACAATAATCGCAATCTTAAGGGTCTTGGTAGCAACTTTCCTATTAAGACCTCATAGACAAACTTTAAAGCAGGGAAAAGAGATTACAGGGAGGGGATGGTGAGATAGTACTGCTGGAAAAGAACAAAATGAAATTGCTGTGAGGCAAAAGCACACAAAGAGCTATAAAAATGTTTTTGTTTGGAAAGACAGGTATCTGTCAGGGAAAACTGGAGTTTCCCTTGGAATGGAGAATGTAAAAACCCCCTTCCTCCAAATTATTACAATTTTGCAATTAGGAGCTTTCAGGCAAAAATATGAGAAGAGAAATAACAGTTGTTTACTAAGAATATTAAAAAAAATACAAATGCAATAGTACAAAAAATCCCAAACAAGCAAACAAACAAAAGTCCTAGAAAACCCTGACAGAGTCAGAGACACGACCTGATACCTGTCAGGGTATTGGAAGCAGTCCAAATAAGTCTTCCTGGAGTAACAGATGTTGTTCTGTGGAGTAGAGATGATCCTGTAGAAAAGTGCTGGTGAGATGGGTCCAGTCTTCCTCCAAGAATTCAGTGGAAAACCACCTAAACTGGAGTCCCCGTGTTCCCATTTTATCTGGGTAGGGAATAGTTGGCTCCTCCCACTGGGTGGACCATCTCACAATGGAATGAGGTAATCTTCTTTAAGTCACATTTAAGTCATGTGAGAGGCCTTAAATGTCCCATTCACAGCTGATGTCCCTCAGAGGAGGATGGGTGAGGAAGAGATAAGGAGGCACTGCCTTATCTGGTGTTATCAGGTGTCCCATTAACAGAAGGCATCTGCCCTCTTCCCCCCCTAGTGTTACAAGACATAAAGAACAATACCTCCCAACCAGTTTCAACAGATGAAAATAGAATACACATTTTTGGTTACATTTTTCAACCCAAGACAAAAAATTAGGAGTGCTTTTCCAGGGACCAAAGGTCGCAAAACTGGCAGAGGGTTGACAGATTACAAAGATGGGCAAGTCAAGTCTGTGCCAGAAAAGGTGGAGAAAGAATTTAAAAGGTAACTTCTGTGCTTGTAGGATCACCATTCCTGAGAGCAGAAAATTAAAAGCAGTTCCTAAGCAAGAAAAATCCCTGCAAGTGGATGTAATGATTGCACTTAAGACAGAAAGAAGATGATGCTCATTTAGAGATGACAGTGGGAAAGAGCTGAATTGTAGAGGTTAACTTCTAAAAGCAACTTTAAAAATGTAGCTACTTCAGCAGTGATGTCATTAATAGGCTAACTTGCAGTTTTGAAGATCTTCATGCTGTTAATCCCAGTTTTCCATTGCTTGGCTCTTGGCTGGTACTTCTTTGCCTGGTTTGTTACACTGATTTTTGGCCAAGAACTCTTGTAGTTGACTCACAGGTCACTGAGGTTTAAAATAAATAGGAAAAAAATTGAGAAGGGACATATGACATCACTGGTGATGAAAAGGTTCTTGGTGTGTTCTGAGAAAACATTCAGATCAGAGTAAACTGGAAACAGAAAAATGGACATTCATATTTAGGTTAACTTGGAAAACAGTTCTATAAAGAAAGCAGAGTTATTTAACACTGGTTTTTAATCCTAAATCATTCCATTGTTGCAGAGGCTCATTTTAGGTTTATATCAGTATTAGTGGATTAAATTTGTAATAGGTCTTTCATCTAACTCAGCAGAGAAGAGCAGCAATTACGTCACTTGGCATCCTTGTCAGGCTCAGCGAAGAGAACCTGAATCCACAAACTTACTTTTCTTGCCTCAACAAGGGAATAAAAAGTGAAAAGGAAAGTCAAAGGTGCAAAAATGTGAGTAAAAGGACAAATGGTATAAAAATAGTAAAACAAAACAACCCAAAATGTCCAACAAGATAGCTGCTGTTGTCTGATGGCTTTCTTTGTTTAAAGAGCAGAAACAAATTCACTTCAGCTACAGCATATAAGCTGCTCCCAAAAGCAAGGTTGTCTCCATTTTCAGTAAGGAATTCTAATAACATGCTGTTAAGTTACTAATTTTCAACTCATTTCCTGCAAACAAAATACTGTCACTAATAACGATTAGACCTTGGTCTTTGAAGGATGTTAATGGTTAAAAAGAGAACCCTGTTCTACTACACTTAGCCCATAAAGCACAACTCTTTTATTAGTGTAGCTGAAGGATTAGTAGAAATGTTTGTCTAATGAATGCAGCTACTATATTTGAGCACATGCCTGAATAAGCCACTGGTTGATTGAAACCTATCTATTTTTAAGTATGCCTGAATGCTGCAAAAACTTGCCCTACTGCAGTATTACACTGGGTTTTGTATAAATGTAAACATTTTATTGCCAGTAACTTGTGAAATCCACCTTATTTGCAAGTCTTACGCCTGAAACACATCATGTACAATGTACAGGAATGACTTTTCAACATCCAGTCTCTGTAATGCATACAGCTTTCATGAGATCTCCCTTCTGTAAATGTACCTCTTACACCATTAAAATTAATAACTGTTTCTGTGACAGACACAAGATTCTATAATGTGTGTATATGCATGTTTATACATTATACACATAAGCTTACAAATAGACACAATATAAACAAAAAAATTAAAATGATTTTTGAAATGGTTTTTGAAGCACAAAGCACTTCGTTTGAGTAGTCACACTGAAAAGAACTCCATACAGTTCATGGCAATCTCTTTTTCTTTACAGTAAGGTATTTCCTAACAAATTCCAATTTATTTTTAAGTTCAGAGAACCCATGTTGTAGCCTATCAGCTGTTACCTTTTCCCTATTTTGTATACACTTCTGGTACAGAGCTCTGCATGAATGCAGATGAAGAAAAAATTAGGTATTTGTATATTATTTTAATTTGTATTCCTCTGGAAATAGAATGAGTTTGTTTAGCTTCATCTCCTGAAATACATTATGTCCATCTGTACTGTCAGTCATTGATGCTGAGACAGAAATACTGAACACTAGAGCTAAGTCAAAATAATTTTGAAGAGACTTTACAGCTTCTCTAAAACAGAGCAAAATTAATATCTGGTTTTTTTTCTGTCTAGTTTATTTTGAAGAGGCATAGTTTTAAACAGTGTATGTACACATCTGAAAGCTGATCTTGTAAATGTGTCCTCTGTATTTGATATAAAACATGCACTGTTTGTAGAACTGAAAAATTATTCAAAGCTTTATTTCTTTCCATACTTTTAATACAGAGCTCTGCATGAATGATGGGATGAGAGCTGCCTGCCTTTCTGAATGGTCAGTGTGGTGAAAGGAACACAAAGGACAATGTGACATGGAACACAACATTTACTGGCCTGTACTTGGGATGACCTGCCTGAGTCAGTGTGGCCCCACCAGCCCTAAGAACACTCACTTCAGCTCATGAGTAATGTCCCAACCCCAAAAAAACCTTTAGTACCACACCCAGCCCAACACAGCCCTTTGGGTGAATCAGAAGATCTTTGCTGGGTTCTAACCACCAGGGGCTGAAAATATATCATGTGTTGAACCATATTAGGTCAAAGGCATAATAACAAACTCTTTTAGACCACAGAAATTAATCCTTTTTCATACATCATACTTCCTGGCTTTATACTCATCTTCAAAACTCTGAGACAGTTGCTTCCCCTGTCTGGGTTGGTAGAAAATGAAAAATCTGCACTCATCTGTTTTACCTCCATGTCACACCACATGAACTGTAATGGCAGACAGAGGTCACAACCCCAATACTTCTGAAGTCAGAAAGACAAAAAAGATCAGAAAGTACCCAAAGTTCTACTGTGAAGTGTAAGCCATTCCTGCAACATATTTCTTAATCGAGTCCATGCTACACTAATTAATAATTGGTAGCATGCACTGTACACAGAAAATAACAGAAGGGTTATAGAGCTACTTGCAGATGTGACAATGTATCAGGAAGGACTGTCCAGTTTTGCTAAATACTCAAGGATTCTGCAGTTGTCATGTGAGTGATCCAAGTAAGAAGAGAGAGTTCCCATAAGATGGAGAGCTGAAAAGTCTGAAGTCTGTTTCGGAAATGATTCTTCCTCTTTCAATACTAGCCAGACTTTTTTTTGATAGCCAGAGCTTTTATAGAAACATTATCTTCATGACAACAGTGTCCTAAAAGTATTCTGAACCAAATGCTGCTGGCATGAACACAAAAAATCAGTACCATACAAAATTGACAGGGTTTTTGTTTCTGGAAAGTTTTAGAAGACCTGTGATGATCTCCAAAGAAACAGTATGGGCTCACCTTGTACCTGAGGAAGATAAAAACACCACCAATATACAGGAAGAGTCAGTAAGTACATACTTGGTAGAGAGATCTACATCAGGTGTTCAGTCTCATGGATAAAGGCTGAGGTCTTCTAGCATTGTTAGCTGCTCTGAAAAGCCAGACTCTTTAATGATGAACCAGCTCCTGCCTTGTCATCTTTCACACCATGTATATTGTCTGTACATATTTAAGTTGTATATTTATAAGTCTCTGCAGACATCTCCCCTCTGTTGCATTAATTGTGACAGGAAAACTGATGTCCTGTCGTAACACTGGTCATCCCACTCTACAGGAACACCCTGTCTGTTGTCACTAGGTCTCCCCTGTAACAGGAGAAAGACAAAGCTGCTTACATTCCATGCATCTACTAAGATAGGGAGGCACAAACAGGGAAGAGATCTGTGCTGAGAAAACATGTGAAGCACTGTAAGGAATGGACACTGAAAGAGTAGACTGATGTTTTCACTTGACCCCTTAAGCAAAGAAACAAAAAGAATTTTCAAAAAAAAACAAAAATCAAAGGGAAATGGATTTGAAGGCTTTTTGACAGACTTTTCTGATATTCCATATGAAATCTTCTCATCTATCTTTTTAAAATGCTAGGCAGAAACCATTACACAAAAATGAATCCAGCTTCATGTTCTGCATTGCCAAACTGCAGCTATAAAAGTGTCTCGGGTAGACTCAACAGAATTACTGTCTTTTAAATCAAGACAATGAATTCAAATCTCATGTTCGCAAGCTAATCATGGGATGTAATTCTGGTTTAAAATTGGCCATAGGATTACTACAAAAACTGAAGATTTTTCTCCCACTGAACTATTCCACACCTAAACCCTTTCTTCCCAAAAAACTTAGTGTTGAGAACAAAATAATAGTTTGAAAGATACTTTCCTTTCCTTAGTGAATAAGGTTAAGTCACATCAAAACATAATGACAAATCAAAAAGACAGTAGTGGTGCTAGTCTGTGGAAACCTCATGTTTAAATAATGTCACCAAATAATTTATTCTCCAATCTAAGAAGCTTTACTAAGATGTGCAGCTTTACAGATGTGTCAAGATGGTTTACCCCTGCATATAACAATATGCATGTACTGCTACTTCAAATCTAAATAATTGTTTGGTTTAGTTGTACTTCTGGCTTTCTCTTCAGGGAGAAAATTCTTACCATTCAGCAACAGATCATACCACAGGCTTTACAAAGTCGGAAGATAGATAACCACACCATTCTCATGGGGAGGAGCAAGCCAAAACTGTATATGTGAAGAAATTATTTTACACAGGTTTCTGGAAAGCCCTGAAAAAAATCTTGTTTTAAAAAGAGCAGTAGCAAAGATGCTGAAAAATAAAACCATGCAAAATATTCTTGATGAAAGTAAGACACTTGGGTCTAGTCAGATGTAAGTATTTTAGATTAGACTGCAGTTTTAGTGCTGCCTTAATAAGGGAAATCTCCCTGCCTATAAAAAGCCCAAATGAAGTACCTGTCTATTGCCCATGGGACAAAAGTTATGTATATTGAATAAACCAATACTGCTTTACGTAATAACTGTTTGCAAATCCTAATGCAACAAAAAGCCTTCTACTTTAACTATATTACCTGAAGAACAAAAAAGACTAAATTCTTGCTCTCAGGACCCTACTACCACCCTGTAATCAATTAATGCTGAATTAAAACGGAAAAATAAGCTGGGCTCAGCTCCCACCTCTGCTGCTTGCTTCTTCATCTCCTCCAGACCAGCAGCTCCCCTGCTTCCCCACCTGGGTGGGGCATCCTCCAGCCTCCCAGCACCAAGGTGGATGAAGCAGGCAAAACTAATCCTCCATAATCACCTTACAAACATCAGCAGTTCTCTTCAAGGAAATCTGGCGCTGAAGAACCAAAACATGCTACTCTGTAAGACGGGGGGACCGGGTAAGCAAAAATCTCAAAAGGCAGCTGGAACTTTGAAAAAAGCTGACCACAAGAACAGCACTGTACAGAAAAGTGTTTATTCAGAGTGTTGCCTGAGTATTGTTACCATTTTATCAGCAAAAGCGGTGGCAAAGGAAACATGTCATTCTTGTCATCCTGTCCTGAAATTTGGTCCCTGTGTCAGCACTGGTCTCTCAGCTGGTTGCTCAGCTCCTGAAGTTCTGCAATCATGTTGTCCATAGCTGTCACCTCATCAGCTATCTCACTGTGTACCTCATTACTTGTTACATCTATGAAGAGTTGCTGCACAACAAAAAGAAATACTTGTAAGTACTTTATAAATAAATATTTTTAAAAGATATATACAGATTCTTTCTTCCAGGGGAGAGACAAAATACAGGAAGCTCATCATCTCTATATGGCTTTTCATAATTTTGTAAACTATGATGGTATCTCTAAGAAAAGGCCATTTTGTGACTAATAAACAGAAGTTATGCACACACACACATCCTGCATACAGACCTGAAGTCCATGCCACACACCTGATATTGTGCCAAAAGGCTCAAATCATCCTGTGGACATGGGGTTTCCACTCTGACCTGACTGCCTATGCTGACTCCTGATTCCATTGAAAGTAAAAGATTTTTCATGAAACTCAAATTAGAAGAGCAGCTCACATTCTGTCACTGCAATTTATAAGCCCACCTGCTGATAAACTGCTTGCGAATTTTAATGACCATTTTCCCCAGTGTCATATTCTGTTGCTTTATTTTCTCCAAAACCTCAAATAAATACTTTTCATATCTGATGTCAAGACATGCATAGCTGGAGGCATTCACCTGTGTACAACTAAGTTATACCAGAGAAAATAAAATGCTACAGAGTAATAAAAATAGATTGTTCTTAAAGACCTTAAGATATTAACAAAACAAAAAAAATGCAGCTAACTTGTGAGCAATCAAACTTCATCTATTTAATACTGAGGCTTCATCTATTTAATACTGTGAGGTACCAGTACAGAAATATGGGGAAGGGGGGACACCCAAACATGTGTTTTCCCTTAATTACATAAAGGGAGAGTGATTCACACCTCATTTGACACAAACACAAAGCCTACATTTACAGACAAAAACAAACCAAGAAAACAAAAGTTGCTCTGGAGTACATCTGTACATCATTATATCACTGAAAAATAATGGGATAATACAGACATGTATATAAACAAAAATGAACTTAAAAGGCTTGAACCGAGGTATTCACTGTGCATCAAAACAATGTTGTCACTGAAATAAGGAACACCTTACACAAAAATAGGAACATGTTCATCCTGCAAGTACAGAAACTTCTTTGACTTTCAGCCCAAAAACCTCACACTGGGAGTGTAACAGAAAAGTTTGGTTCTCTCTGGTAAGACAGCTAAATAAATCAGGACGACATAATTATTTTCTCTTTTTTTTTTTTTCTTTCTCTATATACAGTTAGAGAAATCTATTCATCTAGAGACAGCCTGGGGCAGTTTCAAGCACCATCATTCTTTGGGCTTTGTGCCCCATGTTTCCCCAAAACAGTGCCCACATTTCATACATTTACAGTGCATCTCCATGACCTTCCTCTTTTTTCTGACCCCACCTGTCAGATCAGGTGCATCAGCACAAAGACCAGAAGAGTGCCCACTGTGCTATTTGCCACAACATATGACTGCCCAGCAGGCCCTGTACAGAAAAGAGCCCAGTAGCAGCACATTTCTGATCTGCAGCCTTTGGCAGATTGTGGGTGCTTCATGAGGCTGGCACAACAGAGGAGCTCAAACACCAAGCAAGAGATCCTGCAAGCAGTGACATTGTTTCACCTGTTCTACTGATTTGTTCCAATTGCATGCCCCAGCTACAAAATTTTGGAATTTTATCAGTTATTTTCACTGGGTTTTTTTATTCCTTCTGAGATCTTAACTAGTGAGTCTGCTCTTAGCCCATTTTAAAAGTGTTTTTTTCAGCTGAAATTAAAAAAAAAAATAAACCCACACTAATACTGACTCACAGGGCAACAAAAAAATATGCAGCCAAGCTTGGACAGGCATAAACAGTGCTAAACCGTTTGTGCATAGGTTCTGACAGATGACTGAGTTTTTAAACTTTTCAACACATTTTGAAAATCCAATATGACTTCAAATTAAAAGTAAGATGCCATCTTGGAAAGGATGCACAGCCAGTGAGTTCATATAAAATGCTTAATTTCTAACATGAATTTTCTCAGAAGTACCATAAAACCATTAGCTGCCAATAATATTGATGTTCATTTAATTAGTGCCTTTGAAACTTAGAATTTATTAGACTCATACATTCTTAATCTTTCAGATATTAGATGATCTTTCATAATATAAACTACCTGCATTCACATTCATATAATTTATGTCATTTAGTGCTTTCTCTACAGTAATATTCAGTCTATGCACCTTTTTTAAAGAGAAAACAATCATATTTTGTGAGTAAAAGCAAAACATATGTTGTCTCTTTTCAACACATTTCAAAGTCATACCTATGCCTGTATCTAAAAATTGAGTTACATATCCAGCTTGTGTTTGCTAATGCAACTTTCCTAGGCTTTTATCCTTAAAATTAAAGGACTTAAGAGAAAATGAGCCAAGTTTAGCACACTGATATGAACCAACACTTTGTAACACAAGCCACATTATAAAACCTCAGCTCTGTGATTCACAGTTGCTAACCCTCCTTCACAGGCAGGAAGCATCCCTCTTTAAGACAAGATGTGTATTTTAACAGACAAAGTGTGATTCAAATATGATGACTTTTTCAAGTAATTGATATCTGAATTGGTAGGGTATCCACAAAAACCAGATTAAAAATTTTGTCTTTTAATAAATAACTCTTTTTAAAACACTCCAAGTAATGCAAAGCAATCTTGACACATCTGAGTTTTTTCTGCAGGTTTAGATCCATTTTTTCTGAGACTGCCCACTTTATCCCCTGACTACTCACATTAAAAACAGGTCTTTGAAGTGACGAACTGCTTTCAAACATTCAAATGTTTGCCCAACATTTTGAGTAAAATTCTATCTTACTCTAAAATGTCAATGCTGCCTCAGACTATCAATCAAAGCCTAGCAGGAAAAACGGGAAATAAAAATTTGCTTTAAACTGGAATCCTTAACAGTACAGACATGAACACCCACCTGATGATGCATTTAGATAGGCAGGTATTGTATGATCTATATTTGATTCAAAACAGAGAAATTCTGGCAACAGAACAAAGGTTCCTGTCTTTCAAACATTCCTACCTTTGCCTTGGATGACAAGCCACGCAAGTTGAGCCGAGCTGAAGAAAGTATCTGCAAAGCTTCCTGACGATTCGATTTGTTCTTGCTGCATTTTATAGCCACTAGAATCCAAACACAGAAGGGCCCCAAAACAAAAAAGCATTACCACTCTAGCAATAATCTTTGAATAAAAACATTTCATTAAAGATCTTGATACCCTCCACAGACAATTTTAAATGTAATATCCCCCCCAAAACACACAAAGAAAAAAAAATTCCAAGTAATTCTGAGAAGATAACTCTAGAAACAACAGGTATCTGTATCCTTCTTAAACATAATTATCACAGAACAGGGAATAATCTTACCAAGTTTCATTCATTTCATGACTGGCACACTCCATCAAACAATTTATGTGATGATCTGAGGACTGAGAACTGCAGATGCATTTTCACTTGCATTATGAAGTTGCTAGATCATGAAATTAATTGCTTCCATGTTTACCAGTCATATGCTTACTGACTCACCCTACACAATTTCTGCCTCATTCCAAGTATATCTTGTATGCAGTATCAGGATAATACTCTCTGTTACAGGACTCCTAGTAGTAGCAATAAATACAAGTGGAGTATTATTTTAAAACTAAGCTTAATAAATATTTGTTTTTTATGAAAAATAAAAGTCCTTTTCAGGCAGAACATACCATGTGCAATCTCTATGGCTCCTTTCACCACTTCCTTAAAAGAAGAAACATCTTTCTCCCAATCACTTGATTGAATTTCACATTTATGTGCCTTAGTTAGATACTGCAGTGACTGCAAGGAGGAAAAAAAAATGTTAGTGTGTCAGAAAATCAACTAGGAGACTATATTAGTTTTAAGTATCTACAAAATTAGTGGTGAATCCAGAAAATTAATCTATCTTTACTATACTTAATTTCTTGTGAGCTGAAGCAGTGTCCTCCTCTGCAGCAGAAAGCACCAGCTGGAACACAGATGTTCTTCACCAATACTGCAGCTCAAGTATGAGAAGCATATAAAGTAACATGTGTCTAATCTTTATCTTTTAAAAATCTGTCTAGACTGATGGATGTGACCCATGTTTGCCAAGTCATCATAATTAAATGCACATGAAAAACAGAAAAATACTTGCATTCACACTTCAAACAGCTAATTCATAGCTACAAAAATTATAACTGAATACATCAAAGCTTTCTTCCTGTGTATGTAATCCTGGGAAATATGCATTTTACAGATGTAGCTATTAGTTGCCATACTGCTCTGATTCTCAGTGAGAACAGGAATAAAAAAGTAAACAACATGGACGGAGGGTCCCATTAAGGGGAATAAAAATAATTTTAGCAGAGGAAATTAGTTTTTGCTTTTGAATTTTGTTTTCTTTCTACAGCATCAAAAACTTGAAACAAATGCATGCCAAAAGTTACATGGCTTAGTTCAATGACAACTCTCCAGTTATCTTTTTAAAGTGTTTAAGTATAAAATAAAAGAATTTAAAAAATTCAGTGTGGTACATATACATGAGCTGCCTTGTGGGGACTCAGTAAAGGCTTCTGATTTTGAGGGTTGTAACCCCAGAAGCCTCTACCTTCTCTCTCCCACCAGAGTTCCAATCACTATGGCACAGGTGACTGAACTGCTCATGCTACTGTAAATGGCAAAGAGGGGATATTATGTCAAACCAGAGTGATTAATTTTTTTTTCCATAATAACCTAGGTTATAACTGGTAGTAGTTCTGGCAAGCAGAGGCAAGAATTTCCAAGAGAAGGAGCAACAGTTTTTACAGCAGTCTGATTTCAGTCTGCGTGTGTCTGAGTCAGAGCAGCAAATTAGGGGGGCTTTGCTCACAGATGTCAAGGAGGGGAAAGAATTCAAAGTCTTGTGGGCTGTTTGTTTGCACTTCTGGAACCTGGATTTATCCTGAAAGGAAACAGTTATGAGCTGGGGAAAGTTCAAGGAACAGAAAGGATTCATAGCCTGGGATGGATCAGCAGGAAACTTGGAGAATGGAAAGATTCCTCAGTGGGAAAGGTGTGGACTGGACTGCATTCAGTATAGGGAAGAATGAAGTACTGAACCAGGTGGCAGTTCAGATACATTGAAGTGTGACAGTAAATATATGCTAAGCTAAAGAAAAAACCTCCAAAACAGAACTCAACACTTCAGCAGTTTTACACTCCTAACTTGCAAACCTTGTCTTTGATTCAATTTACAAAGCACTGTTGTGAATTATAACTGTAGACCCTAGTGATTCATGTGGCATCAAATATATCAGCACAACAGAAAAGTAAAAAAACCCAGTAACCAAGACACGCTTTTGCAATAGCCAGACATATGAGACTGTTCTTTTAAATTCCATGTTAGGAACAAAATTGGTTAAATATAATTAAACCTGCACTAAATAAGGTGCAGAATGGAAAGATATGGAATAAAGGTCAAACCCTACATTTGTAAGGAGGTGCTTGACACTTTTAAAGGTCTATTCCCATCTCTTTGTCCTTTGATGCCACAGTATAGTAAATAATGCTCTTTTAGAATTCTTTTGCCTAATAAATACAGCTGGCAAACTGACTACACATCTAGAATTTTTCTACAGATACAGTTATATCCACTGAATATCTGACTGATCCATGATGGTGCTTGTGGCAGTAAAGCAAATAAATGCTGGTTTTATCATTTCTACTTCATAATATGATATCAGAAATCAGCGATTATTTGGTGTATTGCAAATTAATTTTTACACTGTAAATTAATATATGCTGTGGCTGTAGGCAGTTTTGCTCTGGATCTGGACAATCTGGATCTATGGTACTGTCATACCAGGATATTCAGATACACATGTAAGCATAACTTAAGTATTTATAAACATCATTCCATCTCACAGGCAAGCTGGACTGTGTGTTCCACAACCAGTCTGATTAGGAAACACAGTTAAAGTACTGTCTACTCGACAAATTGAAACCATGTTTTTAACTAGGTTGGTTAAAACCCTGATGTGACCAGATTCTGAAATGATTACATTCATAGTATAGACAGGGCCTCTGCTGCTTTGCATGTCTGAGTAAGAATTTGAGGATATATTACAGGATATTGCAGTGTCTGTATTTCTGCATTCTAAATAGGCCAAATCCCTTTTACTGTTGGGTTGTAAAGAAAAATAGGGAATATAAAAGGGAGGAATTGGAGGTATAATAGACACTAGCAATAACTAAACGAGGCTCTTTATAGGGCAGAACACAAAGAGACAATGAACAAGGCACAAATGATTATAAATTTAAGCCCACAGGAATACATTTTGTAGGCCTAACCATCTTCCTTGCTTGACATCAAGCAATCTTCCAGAGAGGCATTTTTTGCCCAGGTCAAAGGCATACCCCATTAGTGAACACATACTGAATGCTGACCTTGTATATCTTCAACTGCAGTGAAGATCTGATAACCCTTAATTATTTTTGAACTGTGCAAGGCTATTTGAACTTTTTGAAATTTAGTATCAAATGGAAAGCACACTCCAGCATACAACAAAGTAAACACTTATAGCAGTGCAGTGTTTATTCTGGAAATGCAATCAACTTAATTCCTTGGGAATTGATAAGGACAAGAAATGGAAGTTAAAATAGCAATACCCAGTGATGGGTAAAGAGAAAACAATGGTTCAATAGACTAAGTATTTAATAGCATTATTTAATTCCATTTTAAGCTAATTAAGGTCAAAAGAAATCTACTCTGGGTCCTCTAACTGTGGTGTAGATTATTTCAAGTGCATTTTCCCTTAGTGATTTTAAAGAACACAGATGGCTTATACTGCTACTGGATCATGCGTTTAAGATCCATTTTTTTCCAGAAGCTGCAATAGCCTGTCTTCAGAATCAAAGATTTCAATTAGAAAAACAGCCAAAACCCATACCATCATTTGATTATAGATGTTAGACTGTTGCCAAGAAGTTTCAGAATACAAGTTCATGACAATACACATATGCTGTGATATGACATTTTGAAATGAAACACTGTTGAAAAACATTTTTTTTTCAAGTCCAAGAAAACTGATATAAAACATTTTGCTCCTGTTGTGTGTAACAGAAATGTGTGCTGTAGAAACACGAAGAAAAGACAATGAGCTTATAAAAACACTAAAGCAAAACAGGTCTGGAACAAGAGCATGTTTTACTGTAGCACTGTAGTTCTTACCTTTTCAATATCTTCACCACTATCATTCTCTCCATTTCCATAAAGTTGGGCATAAAGCCTCCAGATTGCCCCATCATTTGTCACTCGTGAAGTGACTCTGCCCAAGAGCTCTTGCACTTTCCCCTTCAATCCACTTGATACCTCTCCAGCACGATCTGCCAGACCATCAACTACTGCTCTGACCAGAATAGTCAGCACCTTAAAAAAGCAGCACGAGAGAGTTATTTCAATTCAAATCCACATCAGTTGATTTGACATATTATATATATTAGACAACATATATAATATTATCTGTAATATTTGATCTCTATTAATGATTGTGCCATATGACAAGTACAAAATTTACTAAGAAATACACCGAGTAATTCAACTGATTTAAACCTCATCTATAAGATTCTATGTTGGTGAAGGTGAAGAGGCCAAAAATCTAAGACAGAAATTTGGGTAAAGGAAACTGCAACAGCAAGTATCTTACAGATATTTTCACCTTCTAATACAGTTATAAAAAGATCAGTGAACAGACTGAGCCAAATTAATTCAGATAATGGAAGACATGCTTTTTTACAGGACCTCTATTTAACAACCTGCAGAAAGTGAAAGATATACAGTGGATAAGATGGAAGGCAATGAAATACCACCTTTGGAATCTCTGTTTTTAATGCACTCCTGGTGAATTACTAGTCAAATCAGCTCCATCAAACTCTTCTACGAGTACTCATTAGTGGCCATACTTTTTGAATCACTGGCTTGAGAATGTGGGATCTGACCTGCAGAAACGCTGAGCACGTGCAGCTGCTGGTGAGAGCTTGGTTTTGCATGTAAAAAATGCTACATCATACCATTAGTTTTGTCCCAAACTGGACATTTAAAACTAGAAAATAGTGTTGCTTCGCCTCAGTTTCTTCTCAGCAGAATAATAAACAGCAAATGTAAATCAAGGCAGTAGATCATATGATGAATTAGAAGAAAATAAACCCCAGAAAAGCTGTGGCTCATCAAGTAAGTAATACCTGTCCTGTGCAGGGCATGAGACACAGAGACTGGGGAAGAAATAAGGATGAAAGCAAAATGGAAGTTTCATCAGGCTTGCATTCAGGAGAGACCAGTAAGAGTTCCATGAACACCTTCACGCTGTTACTTCCTAACTTGGGAGCCTGTCATTTGGCAACTTTAATGCTTCAACATTTTTGTCTACATGACAGTAACAAAATGAAATCACACTCATCACAATATTAATATCAAGGTAGTAATAAAACTAACTTCAAGGATGACCTGGGATAGCTGCAAATCCTACAAATACACCACTGCTCTATTAAAAGCAGAATAGGATGCATCCTCACAAATCAAGATGCAAGAATGTATCACTGGCAGAAAGTAATGCAAAAATTATGACAGTATCAAAGTATATTACACTTGCAATAAAAACACACACAGTTTAGCATTTGTGATAGGTCATGTTCCTAAAGTAACTTTTCTTCTATATTCAATTACATTGCATCCCCAAAAATAACGAGTTTTATCAGATACAGAAAATTCTTGGCAGAACAACCCAAATCAATCGAAATGGCTGATAATTTCATTAAATAAATCTAAGTAATACAAGAAGTGAAAACAAATATATATCTACTTTTTCAGAACTAATGGTATCACAGTAACATCTGAACATGAGTTAAACAGTTCTCCTCTTGTCTCCCCAAAACCACAGGAGCTGCTTATATTCCTTATAAAATGATCTGACCAGTTCCTTCCTTCTTTTCAAGATCTCTTAAGATAACAGAAAATAATATCAGCTATTAATAGTCTAAAAGTTCTGAAATTCATTTATATTCATTATATATGAATATATATATAAATATATGTAAATATATAATATTTATATATTTCATTATATATGAATTGGAATATAAGGCACCAAGCCTCATCATTAACCAGGTCTTCTGTAATGACTTGCTAGAAAAACACTGGCAAGTGTTGATATTTCCATTACTACAGCACTGTAATAAAAAACCATAAGAGGTGCAAGAAAAAACNTCAGATACAGAAAATTCTTGGCAGAACAACCCAAATCAATCGAAATGGCTGATAATTTCATTAAATAAATCTAAGTAATACAAGAAGTGAAAACAAATATATATCTACTTTTTCAGAACTAATGGTATCACAGTAACATCTGAACATGAGTTAAACAGTTCTCCTCTTGTCTCCCCAAAACCACAGGAGCTGCTTATATTCCTTATAAAATGATCTGACCAGTTCCTTCCTTCTTTTCAAGATCTCTTAAGATAACAGAAAATAATATCAGCTATTAATAGTCTAAAAGTTCTGAAATTCATTTATATTCATTATATATGAATATATATATAAATATATGTAAATATATAATATTTATATATTTCATTATATATGAATTGGAATATAAGGCACCAAGCCTCATCATTAACCAGGTCTTCTGTAATGACTTGCTAGAAAAACACTGGCAAGTGTTGATATTTCCATTACTACAGCACTGTAATAAAAAACCATAAGAGGTGCAAGAAAAAAAACACTAAACTATGTTCTCTTCTGAGAAGGAACTAGAATTGGTCCTGAGGATTCATACATAGATGTATGACTTCTCAATCGATTCCTCAGTTTTACGAACTGTTAATCAAAGTCCAAAATGTTAGGTCATGTGAATATCATATATAATCATCAAGAGTTTTAAAGCCAATGATATTTTGTTTGTACATGAAAAAGAAGAGTTTCCTTTATCAACAGGATGCAACAACTGTAAAATTACCCCTATTCCCATCGAGTCCTGGCTTTGCTTACACTTCTGTCATAATAATCGATTTCCTTCTGCTGTAATCCATCATGTAAGCTTTGGCAATACAGCAGTTAAAATGAAACTAGTGTCAAGACCCAGATTAAAGGGTCCATTAAACAGTAATGGATCATTAATGCTACTTGGTTGTGAACACTTATTAAACAAAGTTATTTCTAACTGCAAGTCAGTTGTACTAATGCAAAAGTATTAGCAGTGTATTGCATTTAGGTTGCCACAAATGTTAGAATTTGTATCTTTGAGATCATTTAAGCTGCCATACATACTAAACTACTAGAGCAATGCTCTGTTGGCCCAAGATCCCAAACAAACAGTAGAAGATTTTTTTGGTTGGTTGGTTTTTTTCATGTCTCTTCTAATAAACTGCGCTCCATATGATCAGAGAGTTCATGTTTAGTACGACATCACACCATCTACATTACTCCTTCTCCTTTGCTTTTGTGAATAAAATGTTTACTATAAACTGAACACAAGACACTGTGAGACAAAACCTTAGAAATAAATCAAGTAATTTATAAATGCTGCGATTTTCATCAGTTACTCTCATTTCACAATTTTTCTCCAAACAACTCCTTTCATATAAAAATTCTCTTGGTCAAACCATTTTTAGATGCTTCACTAATACTAATCAAACTTGACAGTGGCCCAAGAAAGATGAGAACCCTCAGATAATAGAACCAAAATGACAAATCTGCAGTCTGTGAGCTCTTCCTATTCTGCTTCCAAATTAAGGGTTTTATAATAAAGACAATTGTCATTAGTGAGCTACTTAAATGAAGTAGAGCTCCAGAAATCATTAATTCATACCCTCGCTTTTCAAAATCCCCTTGGAACGTGCTCTTACGGCCTTTTGTTAGAAATAGTTTGGCAACACAAACTGCTGAGATGAGGATGTTACTTGATGGAAAGGGTACCAGAAAAACTTAGCTAGAATCTAAATAGCACAGAATTGCAAAGTGGAACCCTTTGTCCACACTTCTGTATTCACAATATTTGACAGCACATAACAAAGATATGGTTTCTGAAACAATATATCTAAACAGTTTTTCCAACCACAAAATAACTTAGTCATTTACAAGGCTGCAGCATTCCAAGTAAAAAAGGTTGATTGCCTCCACAAGCGCACATGTGACAGAAAGGAGAATAATCAGGAGTTGCAGAAACATTCCAGGTATATTTACTAGCTCATACCAATAATTCAGAGACCAAATTGATGATTATAATAGGTAAGTTTTTCTCCTTGGGTACTTTCTAGTGAGTGATTTACTAGTGGAAACTAAAGATAATTCAGTTAAACTTTATATTTTATTACATAACACAAATACCAAATGTTTTCCAGCTATATTTCTCAGCTTTGTGAACATTAAGAAATATATGGAAATGTGAGGAATCTTAAGAATCAGTAAGGAGAGAAGGTAAGAAAATGTTCTTTCAACATTTACACACAATGCTAGCAAACTGATACTTTTGAAACTGTCCCTTGCTGTAATCTTTTGCTGCATTGTTGCTCATCTATAAAGAGCCTTTTAGCTCTTCCTTGTTCAATTATATCTGCAGAATCTGTGCATACATAATTTCAAGCTTCATGATATCATGATCTCAGAACCTTGGCCACAGGGATGGCATTAATGAATAACTAGAACAGCAGAGAAGCAAAATTTCCCAAATCACTGTGCTGTACTCAGAAGACTGGCAAAAAGGACAACAATCCAATCTTAAAAATCCTGTTAGGCACAAAGGCCTAACAGAAATTGCCAATAGGAATCTGAATCCTTTAGTATTATTAGAAGAAATCGGTGATTTAAATGTATGAGTTCATGCTATTCTGAAATAAAATGAAAAAGTCTGATATAACTCCAGAAATCAAAGGCATTTCAAATAGTACATTCAGTCTCATAAGGGGTATTCTGAAACAATGATTATGCTAAGGGCAACTGGTTTTCACAAAGAACTGGAATCAATGACTCAACTTGTTTCTTCTAGTCCTGTGCATATTTTTTTTTTTTAAATTCCTACCTTGTTTCTCACCACTATGTCATGTAGCTTAGTAGTCTATCAATTAAAATCTATGACTACAAATGACTAAATATAACCTGAGAGATGACACTATGTTGAATGGAAACAATGGTGTATATTTTCATTTACTCATGTTCATGATTTCACATTGTCAAAATACAATTGCACAAGATGGTTATAGATCATCCCTATTTAAAACAGTCCAGCTGGAAAAAAGGAGAGGCTCACCAATTAATGGTGAACTTTGTAAACATTTTCAGCAGAAGCCTTTATTTTTATTTGCTTTTTTGTTTTACTACAGAAATACTCTTCTCTTCCTTGTAAAATAATTGTTTCAAGCCTGAAATTCTCTAATCAGACTCTGAGGTTTTTCTTGGCAACCAGTAAAATCCTCTTAATTGAGACAACTGTATTAGAAGTTACAATGAAACCCATAAAACACTTCACATATCAGAAGCCAAAGTTAAAATTAAGATGCAAAAAGAATTTAGGAAAGATAGTATATACAGTTCGGACAAAATTATAAAAGTTGTATGAGAACAAGATGAAAAAAGTTATGCAACAAAAATAGGAACTGAATACAAGCAATATCCTCAAATCCTTTTATAAAATGTATTACATAAAATTTGACATAGTAACAGACATATGTATCATCTCAAAATATTGCAAATGGGCAAATATATGTAGAAAACTCTATTCCTAGTCACCTGTCTGTTTAAAATAATACAGTAGACCACCTCAAAAATGCTATTTTAAGTAGCAATTGAGAAAAAAATAATTGAAAAAAGCCTTCTGCAAGATGCTCCACGACAGGCTCCACCAGTACTACAGTACTCTAGCTGCCAAACACACTAATCTTTACCATATATAAGTTTTCCACTGACACTCTTTAGTGCTGATGTTTAATGTTTAGCTATATCAAACCTAAAAGATTTTATTAATACAGAATGTTATCCTATGCATGACTGGCTTCACTAGTACTAAGTATTGCACTCATGTACAACCTGCTATTAAAAAGTGATGTGAAACAAGTATTTAACATCCCTGCTCCCCATGATCATATGAGATGTTTCCACAATCAGAACTAATTCTATCTGCTCTCTCTCCTCATCACTGAACTCAAATCCCCAAGGTCCAGGAAAGCTACTTTTTTCTCTTTTTATGGGACAAGAAATATAACATACTCCTGGGATCCATGAGCAGCAGCAGCTGGTTCCTCTTACTCTGGTACTACACAATCTCCCTAAGAGCTCATAAGTTCTTCAACCAGATCTACTAATTTTGCAAAGGCTCTTGGAGGTATTTTACTACTCTCCTTGAGAGATTCTCTGGCTTGCCTTTCAGATTCACCTTGCTATTTCACTGAGTGTAAAGAACCCTGCTTGGATCAGGACCTGCTTTCTGGCAGAGTAACATCCCACAAAGGTTCTCTGGATTTTGTCCAGAGTATACATTTACAAACACAAAATTTAACTGAACTGAACTACAGTGAAAGATGAGCAAAATACCTCTTCTATTTTATACCTCTTCTATTTTTCTTTGTTCTGCTTTTTAAGAATCAATTTTCTGACCGTAATGCATTCAATTTACTTTCAAAGGCTCATTTGTGGAATTTTCCAGCACATGGGAAAAGCTTCCTTTTCTTTAAACTAAATAATTTATATTGATTCTGATACAGAGATATGCAGGAACAATATGGAAAGCTGGGATTATACACTGAATTTTACATAAAAATAGGCCTTAAAACTGCAAGGCCCATGTGTGTTCTTCCACAAATCTGTTGCAATCTAGATGCAAAGGTTTTCAGTTTTGTCCAGTTTCATTTAAAATATTTATTCTTAGAGTCCAAATCTCCAAAACTTAAATCACTTGCCTGCATAACTTCATTGGCATATGCACTGTCATTACTGTTACCACTGTTACCACTATCAGGAGCTATCAGTAACCTGTCTCAGAACAAAAACATGGTGAACATATAGGATGACTAAATATGGAAACTTCCCCACCTGTGTATCCTTGTACTTTTCTCTCAAGTCCATAAGCCGGTGATAAGCTTTAATTGCTTCTGAAAACTCTCCAACATCTGTACTGGTGAGAAGATAGTTCTCCCATATTTGCCAGTGCTCATAGTTGCACTTGAGAGCTTCTTGGAGGGTTCGAAATGCTTTGATCCTAATCAATAATTAAAGAATAACAGAAATTATTACAGAAGATTTCTACAGTAAAATCAGTTGGCATAGCATCAACTAAAAACTTGCTTATTTAAAAAATCACACGTAGAACACAGTGGGATGCAAAAGCTATTGCTCATAATTCACAATAGTAATAATTTCTTAATCTCTCTTGCAAACTATTTTGTATTAGGTCATACACAACAGTACACTCTGTAGTTTGAACTAGGTAACTTCTCTTAGCTATCATATTTTTTTTCAAAAAATTATCATAATTTTGCCATCTATATCAGTATTTTCCTTTCCAAATTTTTAACTGGAACCATGAGAAAACAATCTTACTCATGCTGCAGTTGTAACACACATTAAAAAATTAAAAATCACTGAGTTCATGACAGATGCAGAATGGTACTGACTTATTTAATCACAGAGAGGAAGATTACTTGATAGCTTTTTGTTATTTATTTTACACATTTGCACATGGCAAACATGCATATCCATTGCACAGAAGCCCATCATTTTCAAAGTTCTTTTCCTTAGGTCAGCTGTAAGGTTTACCTACACCCTCTGCTCCCCAATGCTGTGCTGCTCAGTAGAAATGTGTCAGAATGGTGCCAAACACTACTAGGGGTTCTTCTCCAATCTGATCCATCTCATACTGACAGGAGAAGGTGTTATGGAATAAAAGTGGACAGCACAATTCCTGTCAAATCACCATCAAGTTACAAAGCATCTTCAGTTCTTCATACGCATCCACTGCAGGCAACTCTTGACCATTTCCTTACCAAAGGAGAGCAGTAATGGCATCCTCTAATAAGAAATTGCCATTTGAAGTATATGTCAGTAAAGTTTGTGAGCTTACTGTTTAAAGCCTTAAACATACTACCAAAAGTTGCAATAAATTTGAAACTTTAAAATAGCTCTGTTAGAGAATTGGAATGATACAGTTCTTTCTAAGAGACTGAAGTCTCAGTTGGACAGTCATGATATGTGAAAAACCACAAAGGAATGGATTCCTTTAAATTAAGACTTGAACCAGAGCTTTCCTAGGCTGCTAAAAAAATCTTCTTTGGCAAGGCATAATAATACATCTCCTCTTAATCAATATCATATAAAGATGGACTGTTATCAAAATTTGCAGTTCATTTGCTCTACATTGCTTGAGTAAGTTGTTAAAAGTGCTTCCTCTAAAGAAAGACAGCGCAAAGAAATTGTTGGTTGAGTTTCAAAAAGAGGGTCCAAGAGAGTGTAAACATCCCAGCCAAGACAAGGTAATATCTAAGCAGCTGACCGGGCCATTAAAACTTTGAAATAGCTTGGTCAGGGAAAAACATAAATAACTGCCAATCTGAAGCCATGATATTAAGAGTTATGAAATATACACAAAGAACAGAACTATTTAAGGAGAGCAAATACACTGACAGAGCAAAATTATTTAAGGAGAACAGGTCATTTGTCATAGCTAGAGCAGAACAGTCCAGGGTCTTCCCATGTTCACTCACCTTTTCTCTCACTTCTGATATATTGATAGATGTGATGCTGATGAACAAATGTACTAACAGTTGAGTTTTCTCCCCTGTTAACAATCTCATGAAGGGATTTCAGACCTCAATTTTACTAGATTAAATTAGAAAAGAACACAGTCCTGTTCCTTCTGTGGATTTTGCTACAATGGAAGGTGGGATCTGCCACAGCTCTCTGACAGGCTGGAAGGTGCTCTGCCTGACTCATGTATTGTTTCTGCAAGCTCTTCATCATCTGTAGGGTTAGCCTGTATCATTTCCCCTATCTTGCTGAAAATTAGTAAGCTATCAAGAGGGCAGATGCTTGTAAGATGGAAATGTAAAATGTAGTCAAGATACCAAAGGGATGGGATGGAAATAGTATTCCACAAATCCTTACTCTTGCTATGTAATAAAATCCTCCAGATTCTCAAAACAAATCCCGTGTGTATTTAACCAATCACATAATGATGGAGTATCCTTAACCAACTAAGTAAATTCATACCCAGACAGGAAACAGTAGTCAGTACAAATGCATGATCTGGTCTTGGAAGGAATCTTTCATATTAAGGACAGAGGGCCAGTCCCAGTTTATTCTGAGAAATCTGAGACCTATATTTCAAAGACCTCCTGGCACACAGAGTGGTTTTACTGGTAAACCAAAGCATGGAGTCTGTTTTCATCACAATTAATTTTTCTGGAGAAAATTCAGAATACACAAAACTTGCGGAGGCTTAAAAAGCAAACAACCCCAAAAATCAACAAAACCCCTGTCCTTTGGGTGTTAGCAAGTTGCTTGCATACACTTTTCAAAAAGTACTTATGTTATATTTGTCTGTTTTATGAGACTCTGCCAAGCCTTGGCCAAATGCACAATCTATGAGTGGGCCCAAATTAAAAGCCCGGTTGGAGCAAAGCCAGATTTTTTTTTTTTTTTTGAGGCAGTGAAAGAAAACTATTAACTATCTTAACTATCTTACTTTTGTTTTCCGTTTTTTAAAATCCTCACTCCACTTAAATTCTTCTGGCAGGCTTGAAAAATAAGAATTTCTGTATCCCCACACAAATTATTCAAGTGTACCGCAATAGATATTCCCTGTTTTGAGACAGAGTTAAACTAGCTCACACACAGTCTTGACCTTTAAGTGACTACACAAATAATCAAAGAATTTGCTATTCCACAGCAAGTACAGGCCACACTCGGCTATCAGCATGTAATACTCACTTTAAATTTACTGTACATTGAGTCCTACCTGAAATGTTTCCTGTGGAAAAAAAGCTCAGTAACATGCCCCTATTTATTGCTTTTGCTACCATACCAAGTTTTGTATGTACTTAGCATATTAGATCACAAGACTAGATTAAGAATAGTAAAATTCAACCAGTAAACTGAAGCAAATCATTCAGTATTTTCTCAGCCTTGTAGCAGATTAACACAAGAAAATTATTTTGATTAAAAATACTTTTATGAAAAAAGCATAAGCCAGTACACTGAGCATCTGACATTTTGAATTGTATGGAAAAGGAGCAAGAACCACATGAATTGCACATACTCAAGGCACTGCTGAAGATGGAAGGGACTACTGAAAAGTTAAAACAAAGTTAAAACAGTCTTGCTTTCTTTTACTTTTTAGCCTTGTGTATTATTCTAACACTTCCTCTTCTCCTTCCTCCTGCTCCCATTGACATTATCTATCTCCTAAGTCCGTATTACTTCTCACTTTTCCTACGCATGTTTATAAATTTACACTTTTATGCAAACTTACTAATCTCTCTCTCCTTTTTTACTTAGTCTCCTGACTACATAACCAGATAAATTGATGACAGATTTCAAGTAAGGTTTTAAAAATAATTTATCTTATTCTTTTGTTTCATTCTTTGGTGACAAGTTATAATGTGGAAATTCTTAAACATTAAATTCTTCCAGGTAAACTTTTATTACATTGTGTTGAAACACAAAATACAAATAAGAGTGGCAGTCCACTTAGGTCAAAGCTTGTTGTACGAATCATTAGTTTTGAGGGAAAAGAATAAGCCAGCTGGCGTGCGTGCAGATTTGCATCTGCTTTTGTATATAAAAACCAAACTGTCTGGTTTTCCCTTAAATCTGTGGAGGATAATATCCTATGAAATTACATAGGTCTGAATACATAATTTGCTTGAAACTTACCCATCTCCTTAACCTGACAGTCAAAGCAGCTTTAATTATTCATCTTTATTACGAATATTTTGCACTGGTTGTACTTGATACATCATAAATACTTCTAACAAGAAAAATGTGTAGAGAGAGGTTGCTACTTGTATAAAGGTTACAAAATTATTTCCTCTAAAATAAAATAGTTACCAGTGATTCAACCTGGGAGAGAGAACTGAAAGGCTAAGAATTACAAAATATGAGGTAAGCAACTTATAATAATAAACTCAATGTCAAAAAAAGGGAAACCACAGTTGTTTTAGAAGCAATACCTTCTAATACTTTCAAAGTACTTACTTCTGTTTTAATCTGATATAAGCAGTTGATAAATTGTTCCAGGCCTCAGCATTCTGGAATGATAAAAGGAGAAGTACCAAAAATTTATTCACTTACATTGTGCTTACTTGATAAAAAAACTTGAGTGAAACTACTGCCAAACATCATTGATTTTGCTAATCACATATATTGACACATAGCTTCTACGTGGGAATTGAAATATAGATTATTATATTAAAATTGAAATACATTAACATTTGACCACATCAGCAACAATCAGGTCTAAAAATATCAATTAACTGCCTTGTGGCTGCAATACACTATGTCAGCTCTCGCCTTCAGTCTCAGCTGTAAACAGCATCCTCTTCTAGGATCTAGCTGGGATGGCTGGAAAGGTCAGTGCTCCCAGCAGCTCACCACTTCTCACTAGGTGGAAACTACTTAACCTGCACCACTCTCTGTTATTGGACAAAAATGATCTGGTGTCCCCTAATGCACGTCAGGTAAAACCAGCAGAGACGTGCGGAGATGATTCCTGCCCTTCGCCCGACACTGCTGTAAACCCCATCACTGAATTCAGCAAAGCGACAACTGGAAATGATGTGAAGAACAGAGTCTGAGCACTGCAATGAAATGTACTCTGAAGGCTGTCCTGAGGCATTAGGAGCATTTAACTCATGCTGGGAACCCTTTCTGAGCCTTAATTAATGAAAATGATCACTACATTGCTACAGCTGCAGATGTATAAAGACAGGTTTCGCCTCCAACTGAGAGCCAGTCCAGCATCTTTTACTCATAAAAACCCACCACTTAGCCCTTGAGAAGTCAGATGGCATGGTAATATAAATAAAATTAAATACAGGCCCTAGAGAGATAAGTGCATCCAGTTTTAGTATTTACTTGAAAGTAAATTTACTGCACTGAACAACAACAAAAAAACAATATACAAAGTAAGATTTCTATTGTTGTCTGTATGTACATTTTTTCCCCTAAGGAAGTTACTGAATTTTATAATAAAGAAAAAGAAATACTCTGTCACCTCTCAATCCTCTTGGAGAAAAGAATGAATAACAACAGTTTCTATTGAGTAGCTGGCATTAATTCTAAGCAAGCAACCAGCTGATAGTCAGGCCTTCTGGCAAAAGTATTGTCAGTGTATTCCTCAGGTAATTCAGCTGGCACATTCACTGTCTTAATGCACATTCAAACAACAGTATTGTACACATGTATGTGGCATCCTGAAAATATGGCTAAGCTCCATTCTCCCTGTGCTCCTGAAATATACAGTTATAAATTTGCTCATCATACGTGAACTTAACTTTTTTTTAGGAGAATTTGATTATTTAGAGGACTAAATATTTTAATAAAATTTTTGGTTTATCTCTTTTTAGCTCTCCTCAAAATTTAGTCATTCCCTTTTGTCTGTTTTAGCAATGTGTGCAAGCATAAAGGAATTTTTCAAATATCTTATAACATTCACGCACTCATACTTGGACGAAGTTAAGTACTGGGTGTTTTTATGATGCCTTATGACAAAAATATATCCTTCATGAACAAGCTTAGTTTATTCAAAGGGCTAAGGTTTAAACAAGTTTTTCATTATTGCTTTGCTTGTTTTAATGAAAACATCCTTGCTTCTTTTAGATAAGCCATCTGAATGGTTTATTCAAAAGTACATACATCTGGTTCCAATGTCACACAGCGCTGAAATGCTTTGGCAGCACCTTCGTAGCCTTCTAAAGCAATGTATGCACAGCCCAAGGAAAACCATACACCTAGCTGGAGAGAAAAAATTAATGGTTACCTAAAAAAAATCAACATTTCAGCACAAAAGAAACAATTTAGCGTGAGTAAACAAACACACAAATCTTGTTGATTTTTACCCATCTTCAGCTATAATAGTATTGTACTGGGAAAACTAATATCCTGTATGCTGATTAGAGAAAAAATTTAGGTTCAAAGTTTTAATAAATATGGATAAACAAAGGTGTTGACTGCATGAAGACCACATAACCATTTGTGAAGTGCTCTTTAACAGTCCATTTTCACTTACAGAACAAAGTGATAGCTATTTAGAGGTTTGCATATTTTGCTTTCTTTTGTGAAAAACCCATGTTCACTTTATACTATTACAATTAGGACAAATGATAAACACTGGGAAACGTTCTTCAAGATAGTTACATTTTACAAAAAACATCTCAAATTACCAACAGGAACAGTTCAAAATCACAGTTCTTTCTACTTGTCAGAACACCAATATTCTCAAGTTTCTATCGCAATGTTTGGAGATAGAAATGTACTTAACTAATGCCTTGCACAGAGAATGGAACTTTATCAATTCAGTAATCTTGCATTTAAAGTCTTTAGTTGTTACAAGCAAATACCTCTCATCAATAAGGATTCAGCCAGGGAGGATAGCTCAGCACCGCCCTTCTCCATTCCCCCTTCTCAAGGAGCTGTAGAGAGCAATGAGGTCATGTCTCACCTCCCTTTTCTCCAAATTAGACAAGCCCCCTTCTCTCAGGATGTTTCTTCTAGTCAGCCCTTTTCCAGCTTTGGAGACCTCCTTTGGATGTTTTCAAGGACCTTCATGCCCTTGTTAAACTGCATACAGTGCTCCAGGTGAGAACTGTAGAGAGCAGCTTAATCCCCTCCTTCGACCTGCTGGTTGTGCTGTGTTTGATACATCCCAGGATTTGCTGCCCTCTTGGCTTCCAGTCACTGCTGACTCACACAGAACTGCTGCCCAGTGGTGTGATGTTTGGGAATGGAACAAAGCTGCACCAGGGGAGGTTTGGACTGGAAGGGACATTTGGACATTAGGAAGCATTTCTTTATCTAGAGAGTGGTCAGACACTGGAACAAATCTTCCTAGAGGTGGTTGATGCCTCAAGGCTGTCAAGTGTTTAACAGGCATGTGGACAATGCCCATAAAAATGTGTTTTAACTTGAATTAGGCAGTTGGACAGGTGATCATTTTGAGTCGCTTCCAACTGAAATAGTCTGTTCTACTCTAAATATCAGATAATGGCAAAAATTACAGCACAATAAATTTTTATAGCTGTTGAACAACAAGTTCCTGATTTGCCACATGGTTAATTCTCAAAGAGCTGCAAGCTTACCAGTATTACCTTTTATAAAAGTTCTGTAATTCAAAAAATTATTAAACCCTAAGTACACCAACAGAACATTTTCTGACAGCATTTTGCTTTTTAAATGCATACAGACAAAACAAAACAGGACATTTTATGAGGTGCTGCAAAATCATTCCAGGTACTACTACCCTACTACAATAAATTCAGCCATTTCTCCGTTCTATCCACCAAGGTAAAACAAACAAACAAACAAACAAACAAACCAACACCAAAAAACCAAACCAAACCAACAAAAAACTCACAAATCCCCCAACAAAGAAACAATGAAACAAACAAACAAACAAACAAACAACCCCCCACAATATCCCACCACAGTTTCTTGGGACATTTTTTTGAGAGGGAAAGAGGTAGTGAAGAGAAAGATGGAAACTTGGATTACATTAACTCTGCATTGCACAACAACATATTACTTCTGGAGGTGTCTGTTTACTGTTTATATTCTCTTGTATTTTGGGTACTAGTTCTGAAGCAACTAAGTCTGATAAGTGAGGTTCTCCTTAAGAAATCATAACAAATATTTAAAGACAAAATCATTACCTTGAAAATTTTTTCAAATCAGGGATTTTACAGGGTTGAGGATAACACCGTTGGTTCATACACAAGGAGATTTTACCTCCATAGACTAATGGCAAACTGTAGCAAACATTCTTACAGTTCACTTCAAACTCATTTTCTTTTCTCTGATACCCAACTCATATCTGCTTCTGACTTAATTGCTATAAAATTTATAGTTAATCTGCGTCAAAACTTAGATCTCAGAATACAAACACAGAACACTGATCTTTGTCAGACGTGGCAGTCTGGTGGGCAGTCTTCATGATACTGAGAAAAGAACAGAACAAACTTGACAATAAAGATATCCTTTTGCTTATGAGGGTCTAAGTGGATGGCCCATCCCTGGAGCAGGTGGATAAATAGGTGAAGACAGAATTGGCAGCCACATCTGGCCTGGGCAAACATGAAAACCTACTTAACAGTATAGTCAAGCTGTCACTTCCATGATTCATAAACTCATCAATCAAGGAAGAAACCACACCTGAAGATAAAACTGTGTTTCTCAAATTTCAGGCAGCAATATTAATAGTAAATAAACACTGAGTCAATCTAATTTTTTAGGCTCTTTTGTCCATCAAGCTTCCAAAAGTCCAGCACTCCCACATAGCTGCTACCTCATTAACTCCCCTTTACCATCTTTCTAGGTCAGTAACTTTCTGAACAGGAAAAGCAGGGGCAGAGACAGGAGCGATCAAGTATGAAATTGAAGGTTAGTTCCAACTTTATAGCTCAGGATACAAATTAAACAGTGCTTCTGTAAAGGGTGAGAGGAGAAACAGTCACTGCACTTCTTACAAATCTAATGAGTAACAGCAGCACAGTCTCACTTCTGAACTTGTGCAGACTTTCACCACTGGGGAACTGACTTTGTGAGCTCTCTGACCTCTGGAATTGTCTGCAAAGCCTTGCAAGATGCTCACAGTGAAAGTACAAGAGAAATGCATCAGTCATCCACAATTGTGTAGTAGAAGAAGTAATTCTGTGAGCAGCAGTGCTAATGAACATAAGTTTCAAGTGTACTTGAACTAAAAGGCTTCCATTTCTTTGTGGATTCTCCAAAGAGTGATTGGCTTATACAACAAACACTCTCCTCAAAGATCTCAACCACATTTGACTGGCTGGCTAAAAAGTACACAAGATTAAAGGAAGGTTGAGAGAGAATAATTTTATCCATTATATATTTTGGGCAATCACTTGATGCAGTCTAAAAATCTCTTCCTTCAGAAAGGTTTCTAATAACCACAAAAAATTTAGAATTTCTTTGTAACAAAGACTCTTTGTTTACCTGATAAATTATGCACAATTCTGGGAACAATTTAATCAATTAATTAATTAATACTTTCCTTGCGTTAAAATCCTTGCATTTAGAATCAATTTCCATTCTGCTTTTCACCTACAAGATGCCTTGGAATAGGAAACAATTGATTTCTGTAGTCACAGAATACAGACAGAATTTAGAAGAGAGTTATGTCAATCTGCACTATCTGCTCCATCTGTTTGTTTGAAACAATTCAACTGAATCTTAAAAAGAGCTTCCTAAGCAACAAGAGGAGGAAATGTTCACTTTCCTATATGGACTGGCCTATTTTTCTTGGATTTCCTTTCATTCTAAACTTCCTTTGGATAGGATACAAAATAAAAAAGCATTTCAGCAGAATATTTCTCCGTTTGAGCCCTGTAGGCCATCTTCTGAAGCTTTTTATTATCTGGAAGTCCTCTCAATTTAAATAAAATTCATATCTGAGAAACATACATATTTGCTGGCATTTTTGGTCATTTTGTTTTCCATTCTAAAGATGTTTATAAGTTATGTGGAGTTCATCTGAATAAGAATAGGACTCTGATTCATTGGAATAAATTACGTCTGCAAAATACAAAAAAAGCTTCATGAAAATGACTTGAAAGCCTGGAGGTCGTTAAAATTTTTCTAAAGCAAAAGTCCAGTCACATGGAACTTAAAACAGCATCTTCAGCAATGTTCTTTGCAGACAAGAAGGAGGAAGACCTTACTTTTGCATGGACCTGGAAATGGCTACAAGGAGCACAATTTATATACAATAAACAACCACAAAGCTTTTTTAACTTCTCCAGACCTTTTACAGGGTGAGCCTTATTGGCATGAGATCTACTGGCTGAGAAACTGAAACAAGATTACACAATTTGTCTGCAGAATAGTTTGCAAAGATCAGCAAGTGAAACCAGCCTCATCAAGAGAACTCTTTTCACTGTGGTTTCAGTTTTGATGCATCGCTGTAATAGAAGCTACTGTCAGCACAACTTTAACACAGTGCTTCTCAGTGACTCCAGAGCAAGACAGACCAGAACACTTGAAAAACATTTCTGTGAAATACAGACATTAAGAGTTTGTAACTCAAAGCCAGGGCAAACTGAGACAGGGCAAAGGGTACTTTCATCAAAATCCACATTCTTCTTGTCACTGTTTCGCTTTATACCTTGTTCATCATTTATTTAAGGGCAATTATTAATCTGCAGTGGCTTCATTTCTTTGAAATAGCTCTATAGGCAAAGATTTACCTGCATGCAAAGCCTTGGATGCAAAAGGATATCTTCATTTCATACTACCACTTTTAGCCTGTGTTCCAAGTACATGGTGAAAATTTGCTCTGAATAGTAATAAACTGCTATTTTGACAACTATGCCCAGAACTGTCTTTTAAAAAAGTGTCATCATTCAAAACTGAACACATGAACTAAAACCCAAGCCTTATGTGTGTAATTTCCCAACCTGCATAGGGTTGATCTGTACTGAACGTTCAAAGCACTCCACACATTCCCTGAACTCCCGGTTGCGGAGATGGAGGAGGCCTTTGGAGCGCTGGGCGCGGGCGCTGCGGTGCCTGGAGAGCTCCCAGGCCTTGTCGTAATAGTGGTGGTCTTTAAGAACATCACCAAGCAGGCAGTACAGTCCTGGTGTCTCCTTCTTCTCTAACTCCCGCCTGAGTATTTCTTCTGCCTGTTAAAAAGCAAAGAGAAATCAACACATAATGAGACTGTTTATTTTCAGTTAATTACCTACCTGAACAAATACTGCTTTAGCATATTGCAATCACCAGCTGAAGACTAAGAAGTAGGACTAGTGAGAAAACAGCATCTTCATCCAACACAGTACCAAAGATAAAGTCCAGAAAGGATCTGGTTCCAAACTGATGTTTGAAACATACTTCAACATAATATGCTGGCTTTTGGTTTAACACACCAAGGAAAATTAAGCCAGAAAAACAAGAAGCAGCTTACTCATTTCTTTACATCTCAGGTAGGCGTTCTGTCCCAAGAACAAATATCAGTCCTGGACATCAAACCTACACCTAATCCACAGCAAGGCAGTATCAGCCCTATTATGGTATTTGCAATGCTAAAAGTTTATTAATTTTTATGTGTCTTAGTAAGTATTCTTACAATAACTTTCATTCCTTTTTCTCTAATTGCTCTTCTCTGAAAAAAGGATTTCCATTCTACCTCGTCTGAACACAAACTGACTTTCATACTGTTGGTTGTGGAAATGCTATGCTTTTACAGAAGATTACAGAAATTATAAATTTATCTAAATGTTTAAAATAAAATATATTCAAAATATATACAGCTTTATGAAAAAGAAGACACAGCTTTATGAAAAAGAGATACACTGTGTCTCCCGGACATCTATTATGGGCTGTAACTAACTTTCAAAAGCTATTTTTCTCAGGGCCACTATCTTTGCTCAAACAATAAAATTATTGTTTCTCTTTTAAACAAGAGATAGGCTGCTTTCTGTGGCTTTTTGAACAGATAAATATATGGGACAGATGATCTGTTGTTCAGACTGAACGGTTACCTCAGTCCCCCACTGCAAAAATGTAACATACACAATTCAGATCAGTGTAAATTTTTTTTTTTTTTTTTTGGAAAAGATCTACTTGAACTACCTAAATCAAGAAAGATCCAACACAGCCTGCCACAGAATTAAAGTTCAACACTAACTCCAGTCATTCTTCTATCATAGCTCATTTACCTAAAAGGAAACCTGACATCATCTCTAAATTATTACTGCATTAGTGCTTTTCTTGTGTAAGAATTACTTTCTTCAATCTTTAGATGATCTTCAGAGAAGCAAAGTCTTCTATTCCAATCAGTAAAATTCATTAGACCTAACTGAAAAAAATTTTTAGAAAAATGGCTGTTTTACCTTGTTTTGAAATACTCAATGCGTAGCAATTTTAGCATCTCATTTTTACTATTAGTTTTGTTAAGTAACTGTGCAGTCTACAAATATTTGGAGTGCACAAGTGTGAAGAAGGATTTAATTTCTAAAAGAATCTTAAAATTCGCAAAAATAGAATCCCACTGAGAAGAAAACTGGTGGCTAAATTATTAGGAAAATAACTTGATGGCAAGTGTTTTTGAGACCCTATGGAACAGTTCTCTAAAAAAACCCCACAGAAACTATTATTAAACACCTAGAATTACCCCAGCCAAAGCACTAGAAAAGCTAGTGCCTAACTAGAAGACTGTACTTACAGAATCATAGAATGGTTTAGTTTGGAAGGGAATTTGAATATCATTTATTTCCAGCCCCCTTGCCACGAGCAGGGACACCTTCTATGAGACCAGGTTAATCAAAGCCCCATTCAGCCTGGCTTCCAGGGACTTGGTTAAAGTGCAGTTTACTTCCTCTTAACTGCCTTCATTAGTTGCTATAAAATATTAGTAACAGACATTCAAGACTTTTCTCATCTAGAGCAGAGAGAGCTGAGTGCTTCATTTTTTGCAGTAACCACATCAGACACCGAAAGGTAAGGTGGGGTTTTTTTCCATTCAGATAAAGAAACAAGACTGAAATGTTGCTGTATAAGGAGATTCGAGGTGAAAAGTGCATTGCAAGCTGCTTCTTCACCACTTCCTCTGCAGGGCACTCCCAAGCTCAGAGTGCTATCCTGTGGCAATGCCTAGACAGAGAGACAACCATTCACTAATGGTATTTCACATTTAATAGCATGAAAACATCGTGTTCTAGTCTAAGCTTACAAGAATTCATTGCCAACATAAATACTTCAGCATATAGATAAAACAGACAATTAAATAAGCACAAGTCTGTCTTTTCCTTCATCTGATTTGCTATCTGATCACCTCTCTGGCATGTTGCAAACATTTTTATTACTTAAATCTTTAAAGACTAGTACAAAGATCAAACTAAAAGAAAACCCCTGTGTTGACAAAATATTTGCCTTACAAAACCAGATAATATTCTAAAACTGGATTTCTCATTTAGCCTAGGATTTTGTGGGAGGGAAAAAAAGGAAAGAATAAGAAAAATCCTTTCTCCTAACTTTGTGGTAAAATGTTTTCAAAAGATCACACTTAATCTTTGCTAAGAACCCTGCAAAAACAGATCTTTCCTTAAACAACAAATATTATCAAGAAACATTTTTCACACAGTGCATATAATATATATAAAAGAAATACAGCCACTTTGATTTATTCTTACTCATTAAATGGATACTAATTATTAATAAGCATGTTTATAACTAAAAGTTATAACTAAATTTAATAAGATTTGATATGAAAATTATCAATTAAAATTATCAATTTAAAAAGCTGTATAACCATCACTGACTGAATCAGTAGCATTTATAACAACAAACACTTTTACTTTCTCACAACACAGTCTGCACCAGAGTGGATGGAATTCAATACCCACCTCAAAAGTCAGTTGATTTAAACATAAGAAAGATTTAAGCTCTTATCTTGCCTTCTGAACTACTATGAGTGGTATGGGAATTAAATAGGCAACACTTCACAAAAATCTCCAGTCAGTAAAGAGGGACCTAGTTTAAACAAAAGGTGGTGCCTTTTCATTACTCACTACACAGACTCCTGGACACCAAGTTCAAGATTCATCCTGCATCTGGCTTCCCAACCCTAAACTTCCACTTGCAATCCCATCCATGCGTTCCCATGTTTTTATTTTATACTCCTAAAAGACCGTATTAGCCTTTTCCTTGATCTACCAGTTCTATTATTTTACAATTCATTCCTTTGCTAATTCAAAGTATTTCCTACAAAGTCTTCACTTTTCTGCTTGCACATAATTTGCTTGGCTGACAGAGAAGTAGCATGAAGAAGCACAACAGAGGAGCATGGAAAAAGGCAGTAAGAGAAAAGGAAAGCTCTCAGCTTTTAATTTCCTCTTCCCTGTAATTTCATACAAGACCTTGGGTGAGACATTTACTCTTCTCTCTTAGTTTTGTAACCACATACAGGAGTGATTATCTGTCTTCTACGACTGTTACTATACATAGTGGTAATTATACACTCTTTAATACACTAATCAATGTATTACTGCTTCACACCTGGGAAGCCATACCTGTCTTTAAATGTGGGCCCTTGATATCTTCCAATAATTATGTTTCCTCACACAAATGTTTTGAGGTATCTGTGTCATGCAAGACAAGAAAAATAACCCTGCAGAATTTGGTTTGCTGGGGGATGTTGGTCTAAAACCAGACTCTGTATCATGTTGTATACTCTCATGAGATGACAGAATGGAGACAGGGCTGAAACAGGCTGTTGTAAGACAGAATATCCATCCAATGCCAAATGGCAGCTCTCACTAACCTATCAAAGGTCAGCAGCTACCATGTTACAGAGTTCTTGCAAGGGAGAAAGGCCTCACTTCAAGTGGAAGAACTGAAAAATCCTATCTCTGGTTCACACTTTCTTTTTCTTTTAGCAGGGAAATAGTACCATTTTTAAGTTGAAGAGACCTCCTACACCTTAAACAGACTGAGCTGTCCAATGTTAATAATACTCTTGAGATCTCTGGGTCCCTCCCACAGTTAGAAGAAGGGAGAGGGGCATTTTCAACACCAGTTCTCACTACACATGTGGAGACGTCTCCTTTTGCAACATGTCTGTTAAAGGAATACAAGGAGTAAAACACTTCAGTGAGAAAGCCACAGCAACTATCAATACACTGTGCATTCAGGTTTTATAATAGCTTTTTCTCCTTGTTCTATGCCATTTTGCTCATTGCTTGGCACTCTATTACTTTTCCATTGACTCATGTTACAATATTAGTTTCTACTACTTTTGTTCAGATTACAAAACAAATGAATATGGAGCCATATCTAGTAACAGTAACAAATCCTCAAAAAAGTTTGCTAAATGTGAGTGATAAAATTTGCAAAATCTGCAAAATTTGTACTGCTACATGGCCCAAAGGAATTATGTATTTTCTGACAGCACAATGTGGAGCTTCACATGGCCTTATCTACATTCTCTGTTTCTTTATCAGCAGATAATTCCAGAATAGGAAGAAAGAAGGTATTGCTTTGATGTGTAAGTACTCATCACATTGGTATTTATCAGTTTTATTCAATTTTTCAGGATTTAAATTCAGGTTTTCTATATAAAAGCATTTGTGAATGAAAAACATACAGAAGTTTAATAAATAGAGTTTGTTCTTTTGCTAAGAAAGAAGTTACTCTCAACTAATAACTTGAACATCTAATGGCCAACATACTGCTTCAGTAGATTTTCATGCATTTCTACAAAAATTTCTACCAGGTTTAAAAACTTTTGGTAAATATAAGCAGTTCCCACTTTGAATACTTTGCAATAAAGAGCACAGACATTTATTCCCCTCGATGCACAGCTACATGTTTCTAATTTTCTCTTTTTTTTTGGTCCAAAGCTAGATTTTTCCAATACTGTTATTTCATACTTACACAGCATTTTCTATTTTTCAAAGCACAGCACAATCCCTCATTCTGAAAGCATTTCTAAGCAGTTTCCTGTGTCAGATATCCTGTCCTATTCTCCGAGAGCCATTTTCATAACTCCCTAGGGGCAGTTTGTGAATGTAACTAGGACAGAATGCATTTCCAGGAAATGGAAAATACTGACCTCTATTTCTCCACTGTACTGAGAAGATTGTGATATTAGCATGCTATCCCCAAGGCATGCATAATGTGGCACAGAATTTGCCAGCAAGACATATCCGTCAGTTTATAATTAACAAAATTTAGGCTTTGGTGCATGACAACTAGAAGATAACATGTAAGTGTAAGGACTTCTGCTTTTTTTCTATCAATTGAAATGATATATCTCTATTCATTAAGCTTAAATTATATTAGAGCACAGTCCTTCTGCTTGTGGTGTCATAAAGACACATGTACATTCACACGTTTAATGCTATCATATACCAAACAGACAGAAAGGAAGAAAAGAAAAATCCCTAGTTTTGTCTGAAATTGAATATTTCTGAATATCTATATAAATTTAGAAAACTGCTTGATAGCATAAATTCCTGCTACAGCCTGTGTGAGAGTCTGCACCAGAAAGAGAACACAGCTAAAGTTACATACAAGTAGGCATTGTTTCCAAGTATAATTTTCTAAAATCTTCCTCTCATTGCTCTAATAGTAAAAGCAAAATAATCAACAATAAGAAGGCTAATATAGCCTGTTACCAGCAATTTTAAACAGTTATGTCACTGATACACGGTTAGGTGGTGGCTTTTAATTGTCTTTGGCGCTGATCACACACAATGGTAGCAGTGCTAAAGAAATGATGGAGAAATTCAGGAAAACATCAACACAGACTTAACAAGTAAAGCTTTTTAATCTTACACCACTTCTTATCTCAAGTGTTTGATTCTGCAATTTGAATATGTTAACATTAAGTAATTAAATACATCAAAAACTGATGTCACTCTATTTAAAGTGTTTTTTAAAACTACAGCTAATAGTTTGAAATCAAGTGTCAAAGAAAACTGATATCCACTCTAGACAAAGTTTCAAGACTCTATCATGAACGACTGTTACAGCTTTCTTGAAATGCCCAAATTACTGGCTATCCATAATCGTTAATTTAATTATCCTTGAATATTTTCAAGGATCACTATCACAATCTTCTTGCATCTCAAGTTGCTTCCTATTTACCAACTTCTATTTCATGTGGCTATTACTCCAAGTCAATTATTTTAGCATTCACAGGTTATGACAGACTTATGCCATGTGTCCACTTTTCCTAAGCAGATTTTCCTGTGATGACACCCTTGTAGACGTTTCATTAGTGATTTGCCAGCTACAGCCAGACAGTCCTTCCCCCCACCAAATGCTATTTCAAGATGGGATCACAGCTATAAGAAACATTTTTCTTACCTTTCCATGTTGTCCTGCTCTTTCATAGCAGATCACTGCATCTTCCCACATTTCCAGCTCCTCAAATATTTGTAAGGCAGAGCTGGTGCATCCCAGCTCAAAGAGTAAGTTTGCAAGCTGGCGCTGGAAAGGTAAGAAATTCCAGGTAACTGAAAGTAGCAAATAATATCTATAATTTAAAAGGCGTTAGAGGCATTTCTGACATCAACAAGAAGCAGACAGATAATACAGAATGATTCTCCTGAAATTTCAGGTTGGAACATCAAACAGTGTATATACCTCAACACCCCTTCACAAATGAATAAAAATTGTTGTGCTTTGAACAATTTAACAATATAATACAAAAATTGAAATGGACATGGCAAGAATGAGTTGACAGAGTTTGCCTTCCAGCCCTTAAAGGAGGCCCATGTGGCTGCAGAACAGCTGCAGCAGGATGTTGGGAATGCTGAGTGGGAAACACAGCCCAAAGAAGGGAATTAAAGCCCCTTCTAGCAATGCTTTGTCACAGTAATCTGCACCTGTGGAGAAACAAGGATGGAGAGAAAGGCTCTGATTGAGAGTTCTGTTCAATTCTGAACAATTCTGTTCAGTAGCTGTGAGAAATCACTGTTCCAAACAGCCACTGCCAAAGGGTGTTGGTTTTTACCCAAAACAGTATTAGATTTGAGTTCAGGTTCAACTCCCTAGCTGAGTTTTCCTCACAGTTCAGTCAGCCTCTTTGTTATTTCAAATTCAGCTATTATTTCAGTGTACTAATGAAAATAAATGAATCATGTCTTCAATTCGAAAACAAACATGGCATGTTTTCATGACTTTGAAAAGTCATCTTTGGTCTTTATTTTTTAAGAGAAGATTAAAACTGCAAATAGGTTTTAACCTTTGTAGAAAGGGTAACTTATATACAATGTGTGACAGACAAACAGGTTTGCAAAAATAAATGGGAGTATTCTGTGTATGGACAGCAACTTATGCTGTGACACCCCACACAGTCAACCTCTGCAGTGGACTTGGTGATCTTGAACGGACTCCCTGAAACTCTACATATGTCATGAACCTATCTTTATTGGTTTGGGTTCAGTATCTGTTGCAAATCTAAGGAGTTACTGGAGGGGAATAGACTAATATAAAAAAAAACAAACATCTGGCTACAACTCTTTGATACAAATGTGTTACAAACTCTGAAAAACTCTTTGTTAGCTTGATATTAATCACTTAGGAAAAAAGCACTTGCCATTGTCAAAAACTAAATCTCATTAATGTTTAATTAAATTTGCTCAGTTATATTTGGTAAAATTTGTATATGCCATGTGTCTTCATTACTATGACTAGAAGATTTGAGTCATCTTTCATTATAAATCCCTATTTTAGCATTTCTATCTTTGGCTTAGAAAACTGGCTTGGATTGAAAATGCAACTGACAACTGGAAATGAAAACCATATTTGACAGTTATATTGCAAGTGCCTGTCGAAAGGTTATGTAGAAAAACATGAGAGTGCCCAGAGGAGTTATGATTGGTTAAAATAACATGCATTGAGATTAGAAATCAAAAAGTAATAAAACACCATTAAAAGGAAATCAACATGAATACCTTTGGAGGTATGCAATGTTAATAATTTTCTTGAATTTGTTAAATACAGCATCATCAGATAAGACTTTAGTGTGTAGATTTCTGTTCTAGAAAATCAAGATGAACAGCGTAGTTATGGGTATAAAAAATCCAGTCAGTACTAGTAAAAGAGGGGACTATCTCAAAAGAAAAGTTTTCTCAGCTTGGTACTATTGATTCCCAACCTGGCTGATTTCACCATGACCAACTTCCCAAAGTGAACTTCAAAAGACAAGAAAGATAAAAGGTATAAAAGTATTAAAAGACAGCAGTGAGTTTGTTTTAATAGAAGATATATTTGAAGCTTGCAAGTTTTAATCTTTGTACTAGAGGAAAAAGGAAAGTAAAGAAGAATTGCACTAACTAGCAATTACTCCTGTGCATGTCAGAACAAGACATCTGAAAGCAAAGCACTGTAGAACTTGACTTCTTTCCAGAAACACCTGGTGTATGTTAGGTTATGTCTTTATTTCTACAGTGTTTCAAGTCACATCACACTCACTTGACTTTGGAGTGACGCAGCATCAAAAATAACCACCATAGACTTTTAAGTAAAGATTGAAATGAGACTGTTCCACACCTGTATGGCCCAATGTGGAGGCACCTGACAACAGTAGAAAATCTTCATGCGTTCGGATACTGATGTATTTGTATTTTCAAACTGGTCCGCAAGTGCCTGTAAATGCAAAGTATATCCTGATTTAGTATTTACTTAATCAACCTAAAGCCCCCATAAATTCAAAGTATTAAGAATTTTAGGCATTTTTTGACATAATGGAGAAATTAAATCAATTATAATCAATACCAGGAATAAGTACCAAGCAAACACTTGCAGAGTCAAACTGCATCAGCTATTGAAGTGACTCTGCCTAATCCATTTCAATCCTTAAGCTAGTTTTCCTCTAAAACAGAATTGATGTGTTTTAGGCATGACATTTCTTATTAAAAAGAGAAAGACAAACATATTATAGTGGACCATGGGTTTGGAAACAGTTCTAATACGGAATAAATTATTGTGACTTGGCATGCAATTCCATTCAGGCTAGTTTTTTTCTTTTGGTGGAGCTTTGGATTGTTGAAATATTTTCTTCTGAAGCCCTTTGGAAGAGAATGGTAACTTCCCCAGAGAAAAACTGCACCACTAATTTTCTGTCTGAAAATCCACTACAAAGTTATTTAAATCAAAATACAATAGCAAAAAAAAAATACAATATTAAAGTGGGCTGTACCCAGAAAGGTGGTTAGAAATTTTAAGATAAGGGAGAAACTCTCTTCAAATGCCAGTCAACATTAAGTGGCAAATTTAAGACCAGCATGTAAATAAGGGAATATTAAATTACTTGTGTACACGTGATTCACCTATCAAAGTCTCATTAATAACTCCACGATTTACACATGGGGCTACAGAAGTCAGAATTTTCTCAGCTTTCTGAAAATTAATGCAAAGATTCCCAAGCAAAAGGAAAAAATGGATAGGATAATTTCTTTCTCTCTCTTTCTACACCCAACTGTTGATTCAATAATGCAACTGACAGCTGCATAAAATCAATTCTGTGATTCAAACCACTAAGCATCTTGTAACTGCTATTGATGTTAATGGGATTTACCAGAGTGGCTTCATTCTTTTAATATGAAAAGAAATCACAACATGCAGCAATAATTTAGGCTCTGAATTGATGCTTAACCTCCTAATTTTAAATACTAACATTTCACATATTTCATCTTATTCACATTCTTCTTCATAAAATTATCTCCAGAGGCCTGTTCCTACAGACTATCCAGACACCCATGCCAAGCAAATGGCTGAGATGTATTTGTAGTAAGGAAAAGGACACACTAAAAAAATTGCATTCCTTAACACAGTTTCAGGCAATCCAAAAGAGTCAGATTAAAATAAAACTTTTAAAGTAATATTATTTAATTTTAGAACTTATTTGGATACAAACTATATAATACATTATATTTATCTGTTTCAGTTCTGCTAAAATGTTCTAATGCAATGCAGAAGCACATTTTTCTATACTCTGTTGTACAGAATAAACAACAATAAAATTAAACCAAAAAATTGTCCCATTCCTTTTATTCCTTTTATGTCCCACTCATTTTATGAGACCAAACAATGTAGTAAAATACAGTTGAAAATTTTAAAACTAATAATTGCTCTAAGCCTTAGAAAAGAAGTAAAATCCTAAATATGTCCTGCGAAATAATTTCTTTGAGGAGAACAGGAAATGAAAGGCAAGAAATGTTTTAAATGAATCAAAACAGTTCTTTTCACCTCCCCTTTTTCTAACTTCTATGGTTGAAAGAGGAAAAACTGAAATACAAAGAAAAACATTTTTTCAGAAAAACATGTTTTATTTTAAAATGTGACCATATATTTTCTACATGTCACAAGTAGAAAAGCCTAACATAAGTGACATGTTAGAGAATATGATGGTTAACAAGCAGAATTCTCCCCGTTCCCAAAACCAATACTGTACTCTGTTCAGAGTTCTAACAAAAACTGAAAATGTTGTTAGAACTTATGAATATTATATACTCTACTCCTTAAGTAGAGTAAACGGCAATGAATTTAGAAGTCCTAAAAATCTTTGGTTAATGCACTCTTTAATACATTGAAAAAATAAGCTCTGACAGTTCTGCCTACTTACTATTAAAGTATAGAAAGTAAGTTACTCAAATTTTGAATTCTGTGCTTCTGAATAATGCTTGAAGAAATAAAATTTGGGTTGTATAATGGCAAGACAATGAGAATCTTAACGTTATAGCACAGCTAATATCTAACAGATATTAGATCATAGAACAATAAATCAATAAATTCAACAACTGAGCACTATCAAGTGAGCAGTCTTTCTCATGAATAACCTTCAACATATATATGCTGTAATAAAGAAGTATATAAATACAGAACATTTGCAACACAGTCAGATGGAAAATTTTGTGACTTAGTTTAACTTGAGAATCAGATTCCTGCCTTGCAAGTTATTAAATAGAAATAGAGAAGAAACTAATTAAAATTCACAATTCTAAATGATATGAGTTCTTCCACAGGCAACATTTAAAAACGTTAACAGGCTACTCTCCCACCACATAACACTCCCTTTTCTCAAGGCTTGAATTGTCACAGAAATCCAAAAACACAATACAGACACACATTAACCCTGTCTGAAAAAACAAAACCAGATAGTTTTGATGGAATTTTATATCATGAGCAAAGACTATGCTATTGCCACATGAATGCAATGAAAAGATTGCTCCAGAAACCACAACGCATTCTCCCCACCTCACACTCCCAATCTCTGCTCTAACATTAAGCAGTACAATATGCAGCCATTTGGGATAAGCATACCATGCTAATTTGAAATGATCACAGCAGAGCTTTTATTACTTTACTTATCAACCTCAGTCTAATCACTTCTTTAATCTCATCTGGCAACTATCCACGACTTGAGTACATGAAGCTTGTAAAGTACTTTTCCCACCTTGGGAAAGGTCCTTTACAAAAGTAAATTTTCCTATCTTCATTCTGATTGCATAGTCTTGTTTAGCTTCTATATTCAACATATGTGTAACACCACTAAGGTCCTCATGATAAAATATCAGCTTTGATCTTCAAGCCTGACAGAATTTCAGTCTCTTCATCCACTCCACATGTTTTGCCATCCTTATCTTCAATGGTTGACTGAGTTAGAACTTTTTTTCTTTTCAGCCAGACCTTATCTCTGTGCTTAATCTCTGGAAATAGTATTACACCCTTACGGTTTCTGGGTTGTCATTTTCCCACAACATTATGCTGTTTGATTTCTCAACCTACTTACAGTACAGTTTTAAAAATTGTTATTCATCCAGCTGGTCTGAAATCACTCCCCCAAAAATTTGCTCCTTTTGTTAAAGAATAATCTTCAGATAGCTTTTTGCATCTAAGGTAAATAAATGACAAACCTTCACATGCTTCTTTCTATCCTTAACCTCTTTATTCTAGATGAAATAGTTTACTTGCTTTAAAAAATGCTCCTTACTAGTAATACTAACTATATGCAAACACTTTTTTCCATCCATTTCACCTGGATGTCCTGATCCAAGCTTATTTAGGGGAAAAATCCCCCTGCAAACAAAAAAGCCCTGAATTCCTTTCATGTGAAAAGTGCAGGATATTTAATACTTGTCAAAACCATATTGGAAACAGCATAACACTTTGCTTGTGCAGAAACTACTTAATTCAGTCTGGATCTCCAACCTCAAAAACACTGAAGATACAACTAATCATATCCAAATTTAACATTCCTGGCCCAAATAAAACATCTACATTTTATCCAAGCAATTTCATCTCACTTCTTCCCAAATTTTCTGATCAATAACACATAGTGTGACTACACCACTTTTTCCTTTACCTATATTTTCCAACAAGAGCATTTTCCAGTTTTAGTGCTCCAGTCACAATTGTTCCACCAGATTTCCTTCATCTGTGCAACAGCTTGCTCCACAGACAGTGTTAATCATCGTAGCTTGTTTATTTTGTTTTCCTGTCTTGTCCTACTGCTAAGCAGGCATCCAGCTGTTTTCCACCAACCACACCCTATTTAAACATGCTAGTCTTCACCATGTTAGTACCTGACCATTCTATGCATTGCATTTACCAGTACTGCTATCTCCACCCTTCTTGTATTTCCTCATACCCTTTGATTTATCCTGTTACCCTTGATATTCCTCTTTTTGAATGATTTTATAGGTAGGAAGATTCTGCTTCTCAGTCTAGAAATCCTGTCAGGCTGCCAGAATCAATCCCCAGTTAATATCTCTGGGACTCCAGTGGTGATGGTCCACCCATGAAGTCCTCTCTATACGAATGCTCACACCAGCCACAAACCACTATGTTTATCCATCACCTAATCCCAGCTGACATGGTGACTGTGGCATTATCGTGTCCTGCTTTTACCCTTCTCTAGCACCTCTAAACCGTCCTAATTCTCACGTGTTTTTAACATGTTTGACATAGATTTAGCTTGACTGGATGAATGGAAAAGTGCCTTTCAGTCTTTTCTAACACAAACTCCAGACACACTTTCCATTAAATTCTTGTAATTGTAGAGTTCTTTTTCTTCAATTTCTCCCCAGGCCTGAAGACTCCTTCTGAAAAATCCCACTAATCACCCTGACGTCTCCATGTTCTGCCTAGGTAACAATTTCCATTTTCCTTGTGCTTCTTCCATTCCTGTACATTACCTCTGGGTGATTTATAAGCAGCAAGTTCCTGTCACCACTCTCCTGCTCTTGTATTGCTGTTGTTCCCCTAGCTGCTTACACAACCTATATACCTGTTCAAGTACCAAAGTATGGACTCCTGCTGTGGGACTGCCTGGTGGGTCACGGCTTTGCGTCGGGCACAGAAGTGCCTGATGGCACCATGACACAGTTGGGATTGTTCAGCTGCTTGGAAGAAAGGTGTCTGGAGACAAAGGGGACAAGAGGTAAAAATACATCTGTCGGGAAACCAAACTTGCTATCTCATCTGTACTACAGCTCCCAAGAACTCAGCAGGTGTACAGCTCAAACTGAGCTGAGCTCACCGACATTATTTACTCAAAAATGAACTAGAGGAAAGCTCTGTAAAAATAACAGCAACCACATGGGTAACTCTGCTTGTGGAATGACAGTTCTTTTTTGTTCATAAGCTTACTTCAAAAATTATGAATGAATAGGAAAATTTATCATCAAAAATCCCCTTTGATTTCCTACCACAGAAGTCAGTCACACAGACAGTTTCTACTGTATTTATGAAACAAAAAGTGGGCATTTTTTCAAGCTTATGGAACATTCAGTTCTTGTGGACCCTGTAATCGGTATAGACTTTAGTAAAACTTTCAGAGATTCTGATAAATTAATTCAAACTTGCAAACAATTTAAGACTAAATTAAAGAAAATTAATTCTAAATGCTTTAAATATTTATTTTTGGAGACAATGATATCAAGATACTTGTTTAACAGAAAACCTACAAAATTCTTGACATTTCAAAATGTTAATTTGCTTGATTATTTTTCACGTTGTCTTCTGCCAAGTTACATTTTCCAACAATAAAGTCTGAAAAATGCTGCAGAAGAAAGAACAACAATCTAAGTTAATTTGGGGTGTATTACAACAGTAACTGTAGCAGCCTTGTTCCACAACAGTGTACACAATAATAAACACAGAAAATTATTAACAAAACCACCATCCTCCCTGAAGAACAGTGTCCAAAATTCAGAAACTGTATACATGTCAGATAACAGGTGACAAATAGAGATAATTAAATATGGAAAATAATTAGAAGTTTTGAAAAATTTTTTTCTCTGCATGAGGTATTAGGTATTCCAAGCTTTTCTAGTACAATAACTATTTTAGTACCTTGTAGATATGTAATTGGATCTTGAATTACACTCCTTTGATAATTTTTCTTTTAAAAAGCATGAAACCCCATATTTACATTTTTAACTACACAGTTATTTCAACAGCTCCTTGTCAACCCAAAAGCTCTTGCAACCAAGACCACCAGGACAATCTGAAACATATACAGACTTCTAAAATCCAACTTAAACTACCAGTGACACAATGCCAGAAATTATGAAACTCTTCAAAGTTTTCATATAACAGTACAGTAAAGTTTTGTTTAGTAGGAGTTAGTAATTCCTGGTCTAGTCCAAACTTCATGACAGAGATTATGACAAAACAGAGATTACTTTATTGATTGCCAATTTTATCACTAGAGAAATAGATACAAAACCAGTTCATTAGGTCATATTACACTCAATCATTATTCAAACAGCATACTGACAGTTCAGACAGAACTTCATTGCTTGGAAACTAAAATGACTTACATGAAATAACGAGCTATCCTTTTAAAAGGTCACAGATTAGATATTTCAATTAAACAATGAAACGATCTCTGAGCAGTTAAGAACTAAGGCGTCAAAACACAGCAAAAACCATTAAGCAAGGATGCATTTCAACATCAAGAAGAAACCTCCCACTCATTTATCTAATCTTCAAAGTGGAATTATGACATTAAATACTAGAGGAAAATTTATTACAGTGATCATTATTAGAAATTTTGATTTTTAATTCATGGAAGCTTAAACAGAGCATTTCTTACACTGCAAAGATGCCAAGAGGTAGACTACTACTTACTAGAGATGTTACATTATTCACATTCTCAGGAGCATAAAAATGTTCTGTGAGAACTCTGCATAAGTTAAATGCTTACAAGCACAAAAATATTGCCTCTTTTTTATGCCTCATTAAAATACAAGTCTTAATTTCATTAAAATCTTGTAGCCTTGAAGACTTGTGGTTTTGCCCATTTGGCAAATTCACCCTCTCCAGTCATTTTTCCAATCAATTTGTTGCTTCTTAGGATTGACCTCAATTGGTGTGTTTATTTAAACCAGCTAGAGGATTGTGTATCACACCACTCCCTAGGAACTAACAACTGGTTTAAAATTTATGAAAACTAACTTTACCATGTTGTATAGCACTGATTGCCTACCTTGTATTGCAAATGGAAGGCTACAGGGTGTCAGGAACACAGAAACTGCAAAGATTTCAGGATGCTTCACAAAGAAAAACTAACAAGGTAACGCAACTAGAAACAAAATTAACTGAAACATTCAAGTAGAAGACTTTAGGATGCAAGTTTTCAAACCTGTTTGCATTGAAAGTAATGTTCTACCTACTTTGCTCAATGCTTTGGTAAAAACTTCTTGATGGTATGTAGTCAATACACTGATAGAAAACAATGTCCACTGACCCAGGTTATTCCTGCGTCCACAAAAGGAAAATGGTCCCAATTCCTAGCAGCTTTACACACAGAAGGAAAAATGCTGATTTCCTTTAACTGAAATGAAAACAAAAATTTTCTATGCATATTCTCTCAAATTATAGTAATCTCTTTTTAAACAGCAGACTAATCTCAACTAATACTTCGCTTATTTTTCCCTCCCACCATAGACTCAATGGAGAAATCTCTCTGATCTGTAAAAACAGGAGGTCTTCTGGTACTGAATTCTGCAGTACCCACCACACAGCAATGTTCTAGTAGCTGATTTTGATGGTCTCTTCAGTTAAGATGCTCCAGCTCTCAAGGCTGCAAGCACTAATAGTACTGAGTATACATAAGGAACAGGGATTCTCCTCTGCTATCTCCTTTTTCCTTCTCCCCACTAAACAGCTAAAGAAACTCCTTGGCATCAACAATCCCTGACCAAATACTTAAAAGCATAACATTTCTAGGCTGAGAGGACTGCTAGTAGGCAGTCTGCTAGACTGCTGAGAGGCTTTTCCAGGACTGCTTTCTCTGTGGTGTCTGCACACAGGACTGATTTCACTGTCGGCACTTGACTTGAACCTGAGAATAATGTAGTACTCCCTCCAAGACAGATTACAACTAGAGAATTCCCTAAAAAGTTTGGAAAGTTTAAGCGCATTTAAATTTGTTATTCCCTTTAAAAGCATAAGCAAATTTTTTTTTAAACAAAGGTTGTGTCAACTTTGCAGAAAAGGAGGAACTCGCTTGTAATCTTTAATAATGATATGACTGTTCTTGTACCAGAAACCTCTGTTTTGGGGCAAGTTTTCCTTCCCAGCACTAACAGCCATTACAATAAATTGTTATAGAGAGAAAGTTACATCAAACATTTGTGTTTTGTAATATATAACAGATATATTCTTTGAGAGATGCAGTTCTTCCTCAGAAAAGCCAAGAAAGGAAGGGGATAGTCAAGCTAAATCCTTTATTTTAATAATTTTTCTATGCAGTATATAATTGTTAGTTTGGGTAGGGTCATAAACTTTCATAACTATGACCCATTTGATACATCCTATATTACAGCTGGAACACCCTGCTCACAAAGAATAATCTATCAGAAATATCCTGCACTTTTTTTATTGCTGGTAGACTTGGCATTTACGTACCATATGGCAGATTTTTGCATTTTCCTGATAATTGTGCAATAATGTATATTTACAACAGTAAATTGTGCAATAATGTATATATATATGCAAGGAATTAAAAAAAATCTAAGTATATGTAAATAACAGAAAAAAAAGCCTCACTCAGGCTTTAATATAAAGCATAAGTAAGCACACTAGAAATAAATATTCAATATAAACATTTATATATGGCAAAAAATAAAGAACTTAGGAATTAGATGGTCATTTCTGAAACAACAAACACTTTAAATAAAAAAAGAATTTCAGAGGAAAAGTTCTTAAGACCTTGTCACTAACTGGAAGCATGCAAACACTTACAGCTTCCTACCTAGGGCAGAGACTGGATGGTATTCTGTTACACAAACAGAAATATCAAAGGAAAAAACACAGCAGAAAACAAAATGCCATGTACTCAAGTAACTGCTTTGGTGCAAGCGCATTTGGTTTTGGTGCAGTCGCACCAAGCATAATTCTTTCATGTAACTAAAATATCTGGGAAAAGGAAAGAAAATCATGTCTCGTTTATTTAGATATCCACAACCTGAAGTCATAGAAATACTGCTGTTTTAATTGCCAGAAGCTCTTCTTTCAGTAACAGAAACAGTCCGTTTATCATGGGGTTTTTTCGCCCACAAAGTGCTCTTCTGCTGTTATCTGCTTTTCAGCTATTTTCATTAATTTGAAAACTTCAAGAACATCTTCACTTATTTGGTGAAGGGGACAGGAGTACAAAGGGAAAAGACAGACAAGTTCAGTCTCTTTTGTCCTGAATCCAGCAAAATGGCTCTGAGAATATCTTGGGACACCCATCGTTTTCCCTTCTTACAAGAAAAAATGTTTTTTTATAAGAATAGCTGCCCTATACAATGAAATGCCCTTGACTGATACCCAGTAGTTTCTGTTGAAAAATTACTTGGCAGGAAAAAAACATTCTTCCAGTAGCTGAGCCTGACCCAGCAACCATACAGGGTATGATGGTAAGTACATTAGAAATATGACACACGGGCAAAGCATTTAAACTTAGCTACCCCAAAAGAAAACAGTCACATGTAAAGAAATCTGTTTTCAATATATATATTTTCTTGAAAGACATCCAACGCAGCTCTTCACGTATTCCTGGAAAGCTCTCTATACATGAGGGAAAAACAAACAAACCCCCTATCATTCTCTGTTAGTGATTGATCTATTCACCAAAGAGGAAAAATAAACATCTTCAGTAACAACTGGTTTGAAATCAGCTCACTTTCTAGTGAAAATGAAAACACTCTAAATGCATTAAATGTTCCATGCCTGACTGCATGACATATTCAAACAGAAGTGTATCAAGCTCCCCTGAAGACTCAGCTCTTTATAAAGAAGGAGGAATCCACAAAACCACAGTTTTTTCCACAACTCTATAGCCTGTTTGGCACACAACCAATCAAAAAAACCAGACCAAACGAAAAATTTTCAGTCAGCTGGACAAAGTTTCATGGTCTGTGCTGGTCACACACACCAAACTGGTTGATGGACAGAGACAAGCAACAAAGAATCTTCCGCTGCCTCACAGAAGAGCAACTGGACTTACCATACTAAAAACCTTGCCCAACAAACCCATGGACTGTAGAAACAAAGGGACAGCCAGGATAACATGTACATCCTTTACTCTGTTAACAGTCTTCAACTGGTTAACTGAGGACCATCAGCTGCAAGTTCCAATGATACCACTCTTGCACTGGAGGCAACTTTCTTGCAGATCTGCAGGAAGAGGTAGCACGCTGCTGCCAAAGGAACAGAAGAACTTCGCTTTCATCTAACCCCGATTTACTTGAGATACTCTACCCTGAGACAGAGGGAGAGTACTGAAGGATAAATTAACTCTTCCACCAGCAGTTGCCACTACCTATTTCCTGCTACCATATTTTCCAGGGGAGAGAAGAATATGACCCCAGGAGTATGCTGGGCTTCTGGCTGTTCACTCAGCCCTCAGCCTGCACCCTTAATGGAGAGGCAGAGGGAAGAAGGCAAATTGCAGACCAGAGATTGCACTACATTTTGGCATTTTTGACCTTGTAAGAGTCTGAACCTGCAATATTATTAACGACCTCAGCTTGCATGCATTTCACATAGGGGAAAACAGAAAGAAAGAAGTGTTCTGTGGTAGAATCATTTACCACATGTTTCTATTTCTAGGCAACTTCAATGTTTTCACAGATCTGTATCTGGAAAAATGGGCAGGTATAGCCCAGCAATGTACACAACAGCTACAAACAATAATATTTATGCCATTTAAAAATCTAGTCCTGGCACAGAAGGTCATATTGCTTACAAAAACATCTCCACATTTGTCAAAACACCTAAGTCTTATCACAAAACCACAGTGCTATCATTTACAATATTCAGTCAGAAAGCAATACAGTGAAAAATCTAGGTAACTGCAAAAGTAAATGAGACTATTGAAAAGAATTATTAGCACACCATACTCAGAGGGAGGCTGGACACCAGACTGGCCCCCCAGGGAAGTGGTCTCAGCACCAAGCCTGGCAGAGTTCAAGAAACATTTGGACAATGCTCTAAGGCACATGTTGTAACTCTTGGGGATGGTGCTGTGCAGGGCCAGGAGTTGGACTTGATGATCCTTGTGGGTCACTTCCAGCTCAGACTATTCCATGATTCTGTGATTCTAAAACTCTCTATACACCAGTCCCAGTGATTCTTTGAATCAATGGTCCTTGAATCAGTCTAGAAAGTTCAGAATCCAAGTATATTCCTCAATTCATAACTAAAACTGTAAGAGGAACTAAATGAGTTGAATTAGGCCATAAAAATCAGTTCTGTGGTTAGAAGTTACATCTAGTACACACTATTGCAAAGTTTATCTCCAGTATAATGGTTTCCAATCAATTGATACTTTACATAGTAGATTCTTCAAATTTTCTGTCTTCAAGCACTTTGAAACCACAACAGTCATTATATTAAATAGGGTTTTTTTAACCACCCAAGCCTTCTCGTAACTTACTGAAGTAAAGCCCTCGGCATGATGGAAACTCTTTCAGTAGAAACATCTATCAGAAAAAGCAGTGATCACTCTTCATCACAGTTACAAACTAATTTAAATGCATTAACATTTTGCTTTCACATGAAACTAGTTTGGTTTTTTTTTTGTAAATGGTGCAATCATGTCATGTAAAACTAGAAAAATAACATTTCCCCTTGTTAATTACACAATAGTCCATTCTTTTCTATTTTATCTATTCCTTAAGCCTTATTTTCCATCTTTATTTCTGTACTTACCTCACATGGATTTGTCACCAGTTTAATGGCCTTTTTGCCAAATCCTTTTATCTCACTTTCCGTGAATTCATATTCTCAAGGTCAAAGATTACAAATCTCTACAGCTTATACTTCGAATTTTTGCTACAGAAAACTGATCTGCTGAAATCTTACTCTTAACAGCATACAAGAAGCAAATTTTGCAAAGAATTCTCCTTGATTATCCTTGGTGTTGACCTGCATAATAAAAGTAAAACACTTCCAATGAACTATGCTGAAACACTACCCCTATTTGGCTCTACAAACATCTTCTTGCCTCTAAACACCTGAGAGTAATTCTTTTCAGTTTTTATCAGATTTCCCACTGAAAATCTCCTTTGGCAATAAATGCATTTGCTTCCCTTAAAATCACAGCTTGTATGCTGACCCGAGGAAGTAAAATATTTTTTTTGTATCAGGAGAAAACACAAGCCCTACTGACAGACCATTCAGTCTTTCTTTACTGAGTGTATATATATGGACAAGACAAAGGACCACTAGTTATTGGGACATACTAAGCTGGCTTTGACTTACTACCCATTCTGACTTTTGCAAATATTAGAGAACTGGTATTTCCAGATTCATTCACTTTTGGTACTTTTTAAACTAAAAGCAGCCTTCAGTCTCATTTCCTGCAATGGGTAAAGCAGTACTAAAATACCTTCTAATGGAAGAATTTTTCAGAACAATGCTGGATCACTTTCAAAATATTACAAGACACACAGACACAAACACTTCTATCAATAACATTTGTCTCATTGTTATTGTGTTATTTCCCAGCAACTGTTTTTGTACATCTTCATTTCATTTCATTAAAGAAGAAGGTACTATCTACTACATGCATGATTCTGAATTAAAGACTGGATTCATTCTGTTTTTCAGTACAGTTCACCATGGTCCTCAAACTTCTGGAACTGTAATAACCAATGCACTTAGTGCCTTTTCATTGTATTGAAAAACTCTGCTTTGGCAGGCTTTGTACAGCAAGATTCCACAGAGAAAACAGAGAGGACAAAGAGAACTGCTTTAATTTATTTAACTGATTTAACTTCTCTGTAATAAGCTGATTACCATGACTGAATTGTAACTGCAGAACTGTCATAATGAGGGCATTTTATATCTTCACTGCATATATTTTTACTGCTTTGGAAAATGATTAAAAACCGAAAAGAATGCAAAATTCACTCTGTCTTAAATTGGTTTTTAAAAAGCCATTTGATGCAATAGCTTCCATGTTTTCAATAATCTACTACCTTAATCAAACAAAATATGCATACAGATTTGTGTCATTGAAGGTGAAGAATGACTGAGCCAGACAGAACTATTATACTATAAATGTATGCATTTTGAATTAATAAACTTTAATACTATTTTGGTCAGCAAATAATTTTGCTGGAGTTTTGCTTGTTTCATTTATCTGGGTTTTGTTGGTTTGTTCTTTTTAATTTGCATCTTCTCTTCCTTTAAAAGATGAATTTTCATCAGCACTGGGAATCAGACTGTCCTTCAATGATACATAGCTTTATTTCTACTTTTTTTTTAATCCAGAAGGATTCAATGTAAGCATGTTTAAGACAACGCTATCTTTAGCACAGAATTCCTGTTTGGGTTTTTAAAATTTAAATATTGGAGTATGATAAGTTGCATTTCTCATGTCCTAAATTAAGAAGTTAACTCGCCTCTGTTTTAAGACTTTTTTCAGATGGAAATATTAGCGTGATTAGCAAATAAAGCAAATGTACATTACAATCCAAATTAAACAAAATTACAGGCCTTATAACAAAAAGACAAGTATCAAAATGAGTTTTGCTATCACAATTGTCTCTTTTTTTATAGATACCTAGAAATGCACAGGTTGTGATTAAACATTAAAATTAATATATATTTCGGGGTTAGTCACAATTTTATAGAGCAAACACAAAACCCATGCCTTTTTGTCCTATCAGCTCCCAAGGAGTTTCTCAATTCTGAATAAATTAGGTCTTAAGCTATGAAAGAAAACACACCTTTGCACCTGCCTGGCAGCTACTGAACGCTGGTTTGCCCTTTCAACACACTCTCAATTCCATATACTTTGTTAGTGATTTTTACCAGATCATACATACTATTGCCCTTTAACCTCAGCATCAAAACATGTCCTGCTGGTATATTCGTTGAGACTACTAATTATAAGAGTAATTTAAACTATTTAGTACTGAAATATATAAACATTAATTGAAAGATCAGCTTTTTTTACCCTAGTTACAACCATATTATCATTTAGACTTTAAACTCCGTTGCTCTACAGGTAGTGCCTGTATCATCAATAGAGATACTGAATGTATAAAGATATTAACATTTTTAAGCTGTCAACATTTAACAATTCAGCTAAATTATCAATTTTAAACAAGTATTCTACACTTCTTAGTCTACAAGAAAAAAATTATTTATCACTTCTTGCTAATCTTTCCAAAAGTAAGCATTCAGAAAAATTACACTTGTTTAACTGTCTATCTCTAGTAGATCTTTTATCTAAGAGGTTTTTCAGTCCAATTCTTTGGTATACCAGTTAAAGCTGTTAAATTTCTCTATTTTACATAGTGGAAGACTGGAAAGCTACTGCCTATACAACATTTCCCAATCGTTCTTCTTTGTGATATTCTGGTAACTCATTCTTTCCCACCCATTACTACCTTGTCTCCAGGCAAACAAACTCATTCCTCGCTTCAACTTGTTCCTTAAGTATTGCCTACATGTTTAAGCAATCTCAGCATCCAACATTATTCACATCACAATTACTTCAAATTTAAAAATTATTAAGGAAGAGGTTGCCTCTTGAACAAAATGTACCCATTTCACCTATACAATCACTATAATGGCAGCAAAGAGAGAAGGCAAAAAATTTTTGAGGTATCTACACAAAAGAACTTCAGGCACTGGGCGACCAATAGGACTTAGTTTTTGCCTAACTCAAGGTGAACTTCTAAGATGCAAGACAATGCTGATAGTTTTAAGGAAGTATGCTAGGGCAGCAGTTGATAGGCATGCTGGAACTGTGCATACTGGTATTTTTTCTAAAGCTGGTCACACAGCAGATTCTTAATGTGCATGTTTTGGTTCATTATATCAGGTCATGCCAATGTGCGTTTTACTCTGAAAACAATACCAGCCAACAAAGAAACAATATTCAGATGTTCACAGTCATTTTACTAAAAAAAGCTTCAATTTCTTTATAACAGGGCTCTTGCAGTGGGTGGGGAAGAAAAGCACATAAGAGGAAATGAGTCAAACAATTCCAAATGAAACACAAAGCATTTTGATATCAAAATTAGCACAAAAGAGGTCAAGGTCACGGGTAGAAGATAACTGGTTTCATGGCCATCTGACGTAAGACTTCCTTTTTGTTTCAAACACAGAGCCAAGCAGCGTACCAGGCAATTCAGAGCATCCCAATGCAACTGCCCTTTGGAATGTTTTGCTGTAGTCAAACACTACCACCTAAAGAAATGTGGCAAAACACATGAGGTCTCCAGCAGCACAGCAGCATTACTGACTTTCAAAATGATGAGCTTACTGTTACTTCTGAACAAACACTGAACCCAAAGTTACTAAGTGCCAGAGTTTAGGATATGGGTTTCAATGTTAAAACCTGTTAATTACTTAAGCCTCCACTTCCAGCACAAAATCTTCATGAAAGTCCTGGCTGTATTTTATCTTCTTTATGCCATTTACACTTATTTTCTATATATGTTACTTACATGAAATATAATTTTATAGTTATTGCATTATCTTTATCAAGCAAGTATACCTTCTTGAATGTTTTTGTTTTCAAAGGAAAAGCTGTTTAACCTGTTGACTATGTTACTTTTATGATTTATCAAAAAGATGTAACCAGAATTTCCTCTGAAGTCTGTAGAAACTAGATTTACAAGTTCACTTGATGAAGGGTGGATTTAAGACCAGACCATTTGTTGTACTGCCACTGGTGAACAGCAGGTATAAAACACTTTGCACAGGGTGCAAAACCCACAGAGAAACTGCATATGATTCAAACTAGTAGGCCTATGGTAAGTTCCAAGCTGTTGTGGTTATACCACTTTTATAATTTCCAAATCAGTTTGATGTGGGGGAAGACACAACAGCAGCCAGTGCTGAAAAACAGATCCAAAGACGTCTTGCATCAGCTCTGCTTTCTGTTTTTCACAGAAGGGGGTAGTAAGGACACGAATGAAGAAAGAAAAGAACAACTATCAGCATCTAATTCAAGTTGAATTAATACAGGAGAAGCAGATAACTGCCTTGAGATAAAGCAGTTTATAGCACCTGGCATATGTGCTGGACAGTGTGATTGTCTACCAGCACAGGGCTATTTCAAAATAGGATTTGTTAGCTCACCTTGAGATACTTATCTCCAGATCTGTAATGATATTTATGACATAAAACTGTAAAGATTCGTCTATTCAAATTTAGCAACAGCTGTACATCTTCATCTATTCAATTTAGCAATAAACAGGAATAGTGCCTCCACCACACCATCTGGTCTGTGGAACTAATTCTTTTAATTGTTTGGTTGGTTGAAGTGGAGCTTGTAATATTTATGCCTTCAAGAGCAAAGCTGAGGCAGAACGATGAGAATGTTGTGTCCTAGTATTTGTATTTTTCTTTGCAACTTCCTGTCATCATTTCATCTATAAAAGAAGTGTAGATTTACTGTCCAGTATGGCTTAAGGATTTTCCTATCACCACCTTTCAAAATGTCACAACACTGAGTGAAGAGAGTCTAAAGGGAGAAAAGTCTTCAGAGCTAAGGCTCAATGGGAAACATTTGGAAAAAAATGGAGCTTTCATATTTTTGGCTTCTTTTAGAAAGTTCATGGACACTGGAACAGCTCAGGTATTAATCATAATTGTCAAGAATATTTGAGAAAATATGAAGAAACTTCTGCACAGAAAGAATGGTTTCATTCTTTCCCCCATATCAGCTAATAGCACTGATCCAAACTGGCAAAACCAAGAGTGCAGTAGAAAACTTCTAGGCAGAAATCATTACCTGGAACATTATAGTCTCTGTTTTTTTGCTAGTGGTACAAAACCACTTCAGTTACCCCTGAATAACTCTTGGCAGACTGGATCTCTGATTCCCCCTCTTCCCTGTCCCTTCCACAATCACATACTTAAAGAAAAACAGGAGTCAAGCAGAACCACATTAATTATTTTGAAGTGTGCTAATGAGTTTGGTGTATTCCCACACTCAGCTGTGTCAGGTAACATCTTGTGTCCAATATGTCATCTGTTTAAGCAAAATGAAATAGGTTCTGGAAATGTGTGCCTTGAGACTGACTGAAATTACAACTATCACCAAGAGGTCACTCTCTTTTGAGATTGCTTTCTGAGGTAATAAAGTTTATTTCTAGTGTTCTGGAGACCTTGTGATCTTGTACAGAATTCAGTAAGGAATGGTTTTATAAGATACCTGGCTTTTCTCATCTTTTTAAATACTTTTTGGAACATGTGTTCTAATAACAAATACAATTCACAATAGTTAAAAACTACTGGGATATCAGTGCAGGATCTCCACAGGATAGAAGAGGGCTGTCATCCACATATTATCCTCCTGAAGCAAGTGATTTATTTCTCCCTCAGTTCTCCAGTACATCTCAGATCCCAGTAACTTTCCACTACAACTTTCAACTTCATATGAAACAAATCTATTAAAATTAATTTTTCTCCTCCTTCCTCCCTTTCCCCATTCCACTCACAGCTAAAAGCAACTATTAAAATCTTATTTAATGTACCCCTAGAGTTTTAAGACGGGGTTAAAGAACAGAAACAGGAACTCCTAGAACAGGGATCTAATAGTTTTGCTGAACAGACAGGTGCTGTCATTCCCTTGGTTATGCTACATGTCTCTCTCTATTACTCCAACGTTTGTGGTTTGAGAGGCCTGATCAGAAAGATATATGACTTGAGAAGCAAAAGAGCAGGGGAAAAATCTGTTTGCCTCAAACCTCCCTAGATGAGCCTTTTGGGAGGAATACTGCTCCCCTCTCCTTTTTGAATTCTTCCCTTAAATGTTGAATTTGTCCAATATAGAACAACCATCAAATAAAGAAAAGCAGAGCAAGCAATTTGGCAAGGAAGTGACCATTTAGTTTTGAAAATAAAAAGGATATATTTCTATGATAAATGACATAACTTTCTTGCATAACCATTTAAAGCCCATCAATGTGACATTAACAAAAACAGCAAAGTTGTATTCAAGCTCATAAAACTCAAGACACCAGTTCTGTTAGATCTCTATCAGCCTTTCCTTTTTACAGATGCACATAATTTTTTTTCAGATTTGAAAGAACTGAACACTAACTAGCATGTTCCTTTAGTAAGAACAATTTAAACAAAAAAATTTTCCCTTTTTTATACACACAGAAAAACATTAGTTGCTGGAGAAAATTACACTCTCAAGTATTATTTAAGTGCAAATTAAAGGGCAGTTGACAGAATTCCCAACCACATACATCTGTGTATGACTAAGGATATAAAACAAGATCTCATGTGACCTTTCAATCTTAGGCATAATGATTAGCCTATAATATTGCTAGTCTGCTCCCAGCTCTCCTGAAGTCTTATTAAAACACCCTTTTCAAGACACATTTCTCTGCCCCAACAGGCAAATTCCTTTACTGCCAAGAAAAGCAAGCAGGAGGGAACCGTAAGAAATACTGCGCGCGTTGTACGACGTGCTAGGAAAGCCAAGGCATCAGCTTGCAGGCATGCTGTCACCAGGTGTAACGAGCAGCACCAAACACAGCCAGGAAAGGGGCCCACAACAAGCTGATAAAAGCTGCAAATGCAGGGGCAGCCAGTGTAGCCACCCAGGTTAGGGTAGGATACACCTGGGATATCCCAGGTGGGATAAACCTGAGCAGGCTGCTGGAGTACCAGGCACATGGCAGCTTCTCCTCTTTCACTGCTGGCATAATACAGCAGTAAATGGTGGTCCTGTTTCTACCCCACCATCTTTTGTACGAAGGATGATACTTTAACTAATTTTGCTTCGTTCTTAAAAATACTTTCGAATCCACTGGAATGGAACAGTAAACTTACTTCATTGTATCAAAAAACTACAGTGGGATGATACTCTATATGTTTTGAACTGGTTTGGTTGTGAGTGGTTTCTTTTTCTTTTCTTTTATTTCAGATCATCCCTCACTTTTCTCATTTTTTCATAGCTCCTAGACCACTCAAAATTCCTTTCTTTCTCTATCCCATCTTGTTACTTGAGCTCTGACTCCACTTTCAGTAGTCATCTGGCTTAACAGCTTAGTCCAACCCATCTTCCACTACTAATAGTTTGTGAATTAGTTTCTTACAATAAAAGAGAGCTGAAGATCTCCATGCAGCAGTAGCAGGTTTCTGGTTTCATCAAAAACCTCCCCCATTTGTTCCTGTTTTCTCCCTCCCACTTTTCTTTCCACCTTAGTACTTCTCATCCTCCCGGACGTTCACCCAAATGGAGGAAAAACAATCACACAACCTTAAAAAAAATGTGCTGCATCCAGAGACACATTTTAGTTGGCAGTACCTTGATCCACATTTCTCTCTATGTTACACTGTTACACTAAATATTCTAGTGGAACCTAAAAATAACTGGTTTAGCTTTCAAATGCTGTTTCCTTTTCTTAGAAAAATGATTGAAAAAAATACTGGCTTTACAAGTCTTTAACCTTAGTTTTGCAGATCCAAACCTCATTTAAGTAAAAACTGGACAGAGACAACCTGCCACATCCAGAAAAAGTTAAGGAAAAAAGATTCTCATCCTCACTTGCAGTTGGCTACTAGCTGAAGAAAATTGCAGAGCATCCAGAATGATAATTTTAAAAATCAGTCCAAAGATTGCATTATCGGTAGTTCAGATTTTAAAAATAATCAGAAAAAGGTTTTGAAAGTGATCATTCCAATTCTTCTTGAAGTTTTCCAATTAGCAAAACAACAACAACAACAAAAAAACCAACCCCCCCCGCCCCCTCAAAAAACCACAGCATCCTCCCCCCAAAAAACAAAAACAAAACCAAAAAACCCCACCAACACTTAAAATGTATGAAAACTGTTTGGCATAAAGTAGGGATATACATTTGGAGCCTGGCAGTTAATTTTAACCAATATGCCCAAATTTCAAAAAGAGCTGCAAATATTTTCAAGTAATTACAATTATGTAAGCAGACATAGCCAGTCCTACAAAAAAAGGCAGCTGAAAAACACTTTCTTTGACAAACCAACAATGTAGCCAGGTTTGCTTTAGGGCTGAAAAGCAGCATATGCCTACTCAGCAATATTAATTTAAAAAGATGTTTATTAGCTGCAGACCCAGCACAGGAGCAGGTGAGGGTGGAAACAGGGAAAGGAAGAAAAATTAGAGTAAATTATGACAGGAGAGTGCCAGCATCCCTAAGTTAGAGCCTATAATGGCTCACACTTTTCAGACAACCCTACAGGAATGTAGATTTAGTTTACCATGTCTTATTCAAGCTATTTTACAAGAATTTTTATAATTCCTTTAAAAGATTGATATTGCAAACAATCACATTTACACCTCCTCCCTTAATCTACCATAACTAATCTTTCTACAGCACTCTGAACTAGTAAATAATGAAACTGTAAAACAAGAACCCATTAAATACATTTGTATGAAAATTCTGTGGGTTTGAAATCCATTTTCTACTGAGAAATAGCTACAGAATTCACTCTTCTTTGGCATCTTAAAGAAAATTATACATCAGCATCTTCATGAAGATGATATATCGAAAATTACTTGTGCTATGTATGAAAAAAACATCATTCATGGTATCTTTTCTGATTCCTTCTTAGCACTGTTAGAAACACGGATATTAAAAAAATTCTGATCTGATCGAACTCAGGAATGAAAACCTTAAATGGAAAGTTATTCAAGTTATTTGATTAATTTAGCACATATAAATCATTAGACAACTTTTAACTATTTTTGGAAACTGAGCTTGTTAGCATCAGGTCAACATGAATACACAATTATATCCAAATGACTAGAAAGCTTAATGAAAGAAAACATAAACGCACTAAGATAAAAGAGAATATTTAAAATCAAAGATTCTGTGTCTACTCTGGGGTCATCTCCCAAAATGTCACAGCCCATGCTAATCAAATCCTTTGCATTACTGCAGTTGCAGCACAAGAAGTCAGATAAATGGACTTGCTAAGAGAACCCCTTCATGAAGACTGCTGTCATGAGACTGTCAAACTGTCTAACATAACAATTTCCAGTACTTAGGCTTAATCAAGCTAGACAAAAAATGTTGGAGGCACTCCAACTGTTTTATGGCTTGGGGCATCAAGGATTCTGAGATCACTTCCCAAGGGCTGTCACATTCTACATCTCCCAGATCTGGAATCCTGGCTTCCCTGACAGTCTCCTAATGACCACAGGAAATTCCACTACAGCAAATCCATGTCTTCATCAGCAAAAGAAAAATGCAGTAGCACATCCAAAATGCCCTCCTTCAAAGACTCATGCATCATAATGATTTTAAATGAAATATCAGCTTTTCAGGATTTAAATACATAGCACCATCATGATAATTTTTTACATTCCTGGCTGTTTTAGCCAGCAGTGTTGCCTGATGGACATACACAAATGCCTGCTGTTCATGTGTGACAAGACTTAGCTGTACAAAGATGACAAAGGGCTAAGAAAACCGTAACATGAAAGTAAAAAAAAATCTAAAACAATCTTGATAAAGCCTATAGACCCTTCTTTTGAAAAAATTATTTTTAAAAGAAATCCTACTAGGTGACACATTTCAGTATTTTAACATTTCTTCTTTGTATTTGAAAAAACAATCTTCTCTTTGTTTGGACTGTGATTATTTAAATAACCAGTGCCTCAAACTTGCAATAAAAATACTAATTGCCAACTATCACATCAAAATGGTAAATTGAAATTGCTGCTTTATTCACAAATGTGTTTTCTTGTTCTCACAATACTGATGACTGTTTACAAGTTTCAGTCATTTATAGAGATTATTTACTTGAGAAAAAAAAATTGAAAAATTTGACAGTAGAAGTTTGACATTCAGAAACATCTACATATATTCCTCAGATCGTAAGTCAGAACTACAGGTACAAAAATAGATTTTAATTTCAATCTTCCAAAACTTGTCATGTTTTGAAAGTGATGATTCATTACTTGTACGTATAAGCTTATGTCAGGACTAGCAGATACAGATGGATTTGTGGTTTATGCATCTAATTTAGAGACATAATTAGAAAATTATCTTGTGCAGTTTGCAGGGAGGAACTGCAGAACCTCCTAACTCCTGCTTGTTTGTATTTGATTACATATATATATAATCTATATATAAACACACAAACATATTATAATAAGGCAGCTCAGCTCAGAAGTCTTACCTGAGTCTGCCTCATTGCCCGTTCCATTCTGCGCGTGCTTCCTTTCTCCAGTTTGGTCCGAAGGAGCAGGGCTGATGTCTGAATGGCCCAGAACTTTGGCTGGGACAGCAAGCACTGCAGAGAAAAAGAACATTTTGCAATTACTTCACTTTTTAAAACATTGAAGACAGTGAAGTTTTTAACAGTGGTCTCAAACATGAATGCTGTTTCCTATTCTGAAAGTCAAGTATGTGGCTGGAGGACTGATTTGATGAACTGAGGGCTGTACAAATTACCTTAATCTATTTTCAACACAAAAAGTGGTCTTCAAAACTACTCTCCTTCTCAGCTATGCAGTGCTATGTTTGTATGTACCCACTCGGTGCACAGACCAAACAAACTGCACAAATGAAAATGCATACTCAAAATCAAAGCAAAACAAAGAATTTGATCTTGGGCTGACTGGCTCAGCCTTCTCCACACCTGCACACTGGGTAGCTACAGACAGCTGCAGAGATCCTACTTCTCAAGGCTGAACAAATCCAACTAAGAATTGGCCTCCTCTCATATGCAAGGTGCCCTGATGCCCATGTTAACAGCACTTCCACATGAAAAATTTGCTAAAAATCTGAAGAATACTAATTACTGTAGAACTTGCCATGACTTGAGAATAACAGGAAGAATTTTTGACTTCGGTAGATGTATATGGAATATGGAATAATCTACATAAACAGCTTTACTAAAATAATTTTAAGTTATCACTTGGAACACACTGCACTCATGCCAGGAACTTAGTGCCAGTCTCCACCACTGATTTTCAGGGAAGTCCAATAGAAGACATGCAGCCAATACAACTTACGTATCTCTTAGTAATTTAAAAAGTGCCTGGATTGTTTCCAGTATGGTTTTAGACAGAATATACCATTTCTGAAAAGTGAGACAGCAGGAAAGCTTCCTTGCAATTTTATTGACACTGCAAATGCAATCCATCTTCTCTGAGAAAATATATTTGTCTATAGATATTTGTAGACTGGAGAAAAAAACCCAGTGGTTTTATTCTCTCCTCTCAAAGATCTCCCAAAGCATTTAAAAGTACAATTTGCTTATGGTTTGTGTTTAATGCCTGACAAACTTTTGTCATGTTGTAATCTGTTTTTGTTTTCCCTAGTGATTTCAAAGGAAAGGAAGCAGAAAGAAACAATCTAAAAAAAATTTCCTCCAAACAAAACTACAATAGAAAGAGAGGCAACAGCAAATGAAAGCATAAATGAAGGCAGTGAGAAGGCAAACACTTCAACTAATCCTACCCTTCGTGACCAAGAATCTCTGCACCGACTCTTTCATGACTTCTACTCAGTTTTAGATTAAGAGGAACCCAAAGGCTTCTATACGGTCCTCTACATTCTGAGGATCTGGAATTAATTAAGGGAACACAATCATAACGTTCTGTTCTGTAGACTTTCAAGTGCTCTTCTACCAACTATAATCACTCAATCTGTTAACTGACGTATGTCCTAGTTCTGAGAGCTCATCTCTCTGCTGTTTCATCAAGCTTCAGACAAATACCCATTTTAGTTTAGTCTTAAACACAAGCAAGGCATTCCTAGCACAGGACATTGATGTCTGAGTTTGTTTTTTAGCAGCCGTACCAGGAAGCTGCTAAATCAAACACCTTAAGGCTAGGGCAAACACTTGAACAATGTTTCCTTTCCCTTAAAAGCTTATTTTGTGGGAAAGGTCACCCTTTCCCCCATTTTCTCCACTACTAATATTCTATCGTATGATTTAAATTTTTACTTCAAGGGATTTTTTTTCTGCGCTACCTGGTGGTAGATACTAGTATTAATTTTGCAAAAGAACAATGACAACTAAAAGTCTTGGCTAGAAATGCTCCTAAAGATATTTTTATGTATAATTAATGCCCTTGTCCAGCATCTTGCCCAGAATCTTGTTCTCTCACTGATTCACCTTAGCAAGAGGCCCATGGAGGGCAGAGCACGAAGTTTCTGTGCCTGCAGCATTGGGCTCTGCAGGAGAACCAGCCCAGGAAAGCCCCTCCTCTGTCTGTGTGTGCACCTCGCACACCAGCACCTAAGCAGTGATTTAAGCAAGTATGCTGCATGAGCTGTGTGTAAAGTCATAAAGGGAGGGAGAAAACCTGAAGAGAAACAGAGTGGAAGACAAGCAGAGATAATTACGTTTCACTCCTCTGCAGGAGCAATGGCAAGTCATATTTTGAATAACAATCCTGTTATTTAAAGGTGTTCATGAAATAAAATGAAAGGTATACCTGCTGTAAAATTACAGAAGAAAAATTTAAATTTTCCAACAATTCTATTGATACAAAAAACCATTGCAACTGCACAAGACAACAAGAAGCAGACCTTCTTTCATTTAAGAAGAGTTTGTAATCTTATAGTCGTACAGAGCTCACAGTCCTGTGCCAGAATTCAAATGCTCACCTTTTCATTGCCTAATTACAATGTTTAAAGAACCACAAAAACCCCAAAATAATACATGCATAAAGGGAACAAATGTTTACACTTAAAGGCTCTAAAGAATAGTTTCAGAACATCTAACCGTAACTATTAAGCAAGCTTTAACCTTATACCCAAAGTGTCCAAATATTCCAGATAATAAATACTTTCTTATGAGATCCAAAGCTTTATATCTTCACCTGAAGCTAAATCTATACTCTGTTAATAGGACTATAGGTTAAAATAAAACATCTGGAAAAAAAACCCCCAAACTTAATCAAGATCATGCACGTTTTGTTGTACTTGAAAGTTTATTATATTGCACCAAGGACACTAAGAAAATTAGCAAAATAATTCTGAAGCAAAACCACTACTGAGAATATTCACAAGTCATCTTTGTTGTTACTTTAGGGAAAGAACAATAAAATAAAGAAAGAGAAACACAGGAAGATTATACAGGGTGAGAAGAAATGAAAGGGACTAAGGTTACGCAACACTTTCTGCATAGAATAGGATATTTTCACATGGGAAAACTCATTTCTCCAATTCTTCCACACATTTTTTTCCTACAAACAATATCATCATCTCCCATCATATCAGAATGTAAAAAAAGGACATGACCAAAGCATTACACAAACCAGAATATTTAATTCAATGTATCTTCCTTATATGACATTCAAATGAAATAAGATGATGTTGCAAGTCTTAATAACAAAGTAGTCCATTATTGTAAAACAGTTAGAGTATCCCAATAACTATGTAAGAACAAAAGGAAAGTTTTGTTCTAGGAACAAAACTCCAGGCAACCTGTTCTAGATTGCTCAAGGAAGTTATTGATGCCCTATCCCTGGATGTGTTCAAGGCCAGGCTGGATGGGGCTCTGAGCAACCTGGTCTAGTGGAAGGTGACCCTGGTCATGGCAGGAGGTTGGAACAGGATGGCCTTTAAGGTCCTTATGAACCCAACCCATGCTAGGATTCCAAGTAATACCTGAATTGTGAGGTACATAGATTACATTAGTAATGACATCCAGATCAAACCCAGCCACAGTCAAACCCAAAAATCATGTACCATTAATGAACAATTCAGCCTCAGTATTCAGAATTTAACCTAGGTGTGAAGCACTCCCTGACCACTCTTATATGTTTCTGTCAGACAAACAGAGAAAGAATTGCATCAGTTGCTCACCACTTACAGAAGGCAAAGATTGGTCAAAGCAACTCTTCTGCCTTCCTCCATCTACTTTTTTTAAAAGTTGGAGTTCCTATAGGAATTCTTCCTGATATCAAAGTCAGGAAGAGCTAATTTGGGCATATAAGACATGCTAGAAAACCTGGTAAAGGTGAAGACGATTCTTGTTAACTGCAGCTCTAATTAATTTTAATGTTTTCTAATTTTTCCTTAAGACAAATCTATGCAGTAAGGCTATTCTTTCACTCCCAAAGCTTGCTCACTGATAAACTAACTGTAGCCTAGCAAAGTACTGTGATTGCTATGATGGAGCTATCATCTGAAAATTATGTTGCAAACTAAGCAACGTTAATTGCAATCAGTCGGAGAATTCCTAAGAATTTGGATCAGCGAACCAAAAATATTCTGCTTATTGGCCAAACTGCCAGGAAGGCAAAATTATTTAACTGAAGTCATAGGCATGAGGCACCCTGAGGCTTGCTTTGCTCCTCTGTCATGCCTCCAAAGACACTACCCTTAGTTCAGATTCAGCTCAGGTTATTTGCTAACTTATTCAAAGTTACAAACAAACAAGCACAAAACACTGGGGAGGATTTAGAGAAAAAATGAGAAATATTCCTTTTTAGTTCCCTTACATTATCCATTTCAGTTAACATACTTCAGGAGCTTTGTTGTTTACTTCTCAAAAAAATACAAATTGAGATTTTTAAATTACTCATGTGGATTACTTCATGTCTACTCATCAATAGTCTTGTTTCATATAACCACTTGTATCTTTATTTGATGATTTTCAGTAATTCATTCAGGTAATTATCATGAAACCCTTATTTTTTCAACACATCCCAAGGCAAAATGGCAACCTTTTCACTCATCCCGTGCTTTTATGTAAAATGAGGCACTACCATGACTTCTTTCCCACATTCTATATCCTGCACAATAGTCATGTGAGTACATAAAAAAACCCCACTAGTATGGCTGAGGCATGAAAAGGGAAAATGTGCATTTGCCTTGTATATCTATCTGTTCATCTCTGATGAATTAATTTATTACTGAAAACTAACTTAAAAGTGTTTAATTTGTTTTTTCCACAACAAAGAATTGGCAAAAACTTCTACGGAATTAACGACTAAGAATAAGAGGAAAAAAATTAATACGATATTAAGGAGAATGTGATTTGCTTTCCACATATTATTCTCATCCAGATAATCTGACATGTAAGGTTCTGTATAACTAATGCAAGTTTTTCTTCTCAAAAGTCATGTTCAAATGACACTTATTTAATTTGAAATATTCTGGAAATTTCTCCTAGCACTAAACTGGTGACCAAAAAGGCAAAATGAAATAAAATTAAAAATAATCAACTTAAGAGAAAAACCTGAAAGATGCCACATTATTGTGGAAAAAACTTCCTTATATTAAACACATGTTTTTTCAACAGAATAGTGTTTTGTAGAAGATACTCCTTGCAGTTCTGGAACAAAAAAGTATATACAGAAAACTCTGCCCCAGAAAGTAGCTGAATTAACTTCAAGAAACCATTTTTAATTTCCTAAGAAAGATTAAGGCAATCCAAGGTCCAGAGGGATGCAAAAATAGTAGAAGTTTTGAGAAAAGTCATTAAAATATTAATTCCTTTACTAACCAAGCTCAAACACAGATGATCTGCAGTAGTACTGGCAGCATTTCGTTGAAATGGGATTTGTAACTTTAAACAATAATTCTGTTAGAACCCTATAAGTTAAAATAAACTACATTTGTGACTAAGTGGTTTCCAATACCAGTGCAGTTTTTATGTTCTAGTGAAATGCACAAGTATCAAGAGGGCAAGAAAAATACTAAATTTTTACTTACAATTAAGCAGCAGAACCATGGCTTGGCAACAGAACAAGCCAGTCAGTATGACCACTTTTAGCTTTTCTGCTTAGTGTAGGAACATGTAAAAATTTCCTGTTGACTCAAACAGATCAAGTATGTTCAAATCACGTATACATACCTATTCTGCTGTACATGCCCATCCCAGATATTTTAAAATAAATAGGATCAAAAGAAGATCTGACTATATAGCATCACTAGCAAATGTATGACACTGAGGTTTCACAGAGCTCGAATTACTCCTAGTAGTGTTTTTATTCTTATTCACAACACTCAACAGTTTACCAATCCTTTGGTGACCACAAGTTAAGAGGAAACTATAGCAACTATGCACATACACAAACCCTCAAATCAATAAACAACTAAAATTCATTACTGTTTTCTAAATAGGCATATTTAACTGGACAAGAAGTAGTATTTGATGTTTAAGCTGATTTAATGTACATGTCAAATGATTTCTTTTAAGCAAAAAATGTTGTGCTGGTGAATATAAATATTTTAATGCAAAAATTTGCTTAGCAACCAGCTAAAGGAATGATTTTATCTCCTTGTATCTATATTTAAATTAACTTTCTATTTTCCAATTATCACATTACATTCTATACTTAAATATATATATGAAATACTTTTCATTTCTCTGAGGGTATCACCTCGATGTGTGACAACTTCACTTTAGGTTCCAAATTCAAACAAAACCTGACAGTCAATAAAGATTTCCTCTTGGATAGTAAATTGGAAGAGGTAGCAACAAAACACAACACATCCAATTCAAGCCTATTGAGTTCACTGATTCCACATGTGAACTTCTACTCATGGAATGCACAGTACAATTTAAATAAAACATCACGAGTATGTAATAGTTCTAAACAAACAACAGTGGCTAACTTGGGAACAAACAAATAGGATGATGAAGTAAATTATTTCAAACCATCCTCTCTTTTCAGCTTCTGTCATCCCTAATCATTGGCACTGCAGAAAAGATTCCCAAATAATATTTTTGGAATCCTATACAGGATAACAATTTGAGCACCTATAAATTCCTCACCTTTCTAAGTATTTTGACAAGGAGTATTTGATTGCATATGTCAGTGGTTAGATATGACATACTAATGCGAAAAAAACCCCACCAAATTTGGGGCATCTGTTAATTTAGTTGACAGCAAACCTTTAGATAAATAATTTTTTGAAACATTAGGATTGCTTTAGGCATGAGCAATCAGTGTGTATATTCTCCAGTCACATTTTATTAGCTACGAACACCTTCATATTTTCTAAGGCCCAACAAGAAAAAAATTACATTAGGATTTCACTCCAAATGATTCTGGTTTCAAATTCACAAATCCTAACCCTGTTTGGCATAATTATGTCCTTGGAGAGAAGCACAAACAAGATACAGGACACAAACAAGGACAATGATACTTGTACACCCTGAGAATGCAAGGCTTCCACAAATACTATGACAGTGGATATGTTTAGTGGCTAGCAGGAAGGAAGAGAAGACAGCCCAATTTATGCAGAAAATCATTCCTAGTATGGACTAGCCAACAGACTTTGCAGATTGGTTTTTGGCTGGCTTTTTTTTTTCTATTTAAAAAAAGTCTAAACAGAAGGAATACTTGCACCAGTGTCTATTGTAGTCTACTACATCTTTCCTCCTTGAGGTACAAAGAATTGCTCAGGTATCAAACAAACCTCAAAGGCCCTATTGGTATGTTCAACAAATATCTAAATCTGTGCTGTATATGCCTTTACACATCTCTTTAATTTCACACTTTTACTAAACATGGAAATCTGTCCTACACCTCCAGTCATTCTAACAGAGTTTTGGACCAGAAAAAAAATCAAAGTATCATCAACAAATCCTGCAAATTAGAAGCATATATACATCAGCACATAAGCAATTGTCTTCAAAATTTCTGCCTGCCTCTGTAAAAGGGACTGCAAGGGGCTGCAAGGTAGCAACGAAAAGCATCTTTTTCCATATCACTTTGACAATTAGAACTTAAACCCAACAATATGCTAAGTCTTTGGAGTTACAGATTACTAACTGATTTAATAGTCTCATGGTGAAACTAGCAAGACAAGGATAATTTACATTTTTTTCTTCACAAACATGACAACTTGCATTATATACTTCCATTTAATTATATTTCAGGTATTATTCCAAGTCCTGTGTTAGTGTTTCTTTTTCAGTGTTGCATTAGGAAAATGTGTTATTACTTGGTTAGGTCTTAAATACTTTATTGCCTAACAGCATCTAATGTAAATTCTACATAGCACCTTTAGAGCATTATGCCAAGACCTTTGCACTACAATAACAAAACAAAAAATAAAGCAATGCTTGAGCCTGTATGAAGTGCATCAGCAGAAGTTCTGTATTTTTGTCTATTAGGTCTTGGTGTTTCAGAGAGTTGTTAGATCATGACAGCATGCTACAGACTCAATCATGTGATCATCTGTGGTTTTTTTAAGGCCTCTTGAAGTTACCATGATTTAAAAAAATGCTTGACTGTCAGTTAGGTAAACGAGAGAGACAGGCAGAAATCCTGAAAGTATTAAAGTGACAGAAGAGAAGATTTACTTTCCTGCACTGGCTGAGACATTAGCATTTGCACAGTGCCACTTTCCAGTACTGCTTTAATATTCCACATATTTCAGTAAGTTTAGACCTCACATTCAGCATATTTTTTCTCAAAATCTAAAGCTATTCATTCAACTGCATGACACAGTTTATTTTGGTCTATAAAACTAATCCTGGGACTGTTGAACTAAAATAGCTTTTCACCACAACAGGTGTTAGCTGATCATTAGCAGAGCTGGGCTTAAAGCTCTTAACCACAGCCATTAGAAATACCTCTTGGTGTTAAAAAGTCAAGAGCAAGGCCAAAACACCATCAGTGATCTGCACCAAGGGACTAGTTTAATTAGAATGGCATTTTTAAAATTCACTTTGTCTAGTCTTGTCTGGTAGCCTCAGTACTCAAATTGTAACATGACATCATTGTAAATACAAAGTACCTTTTGTTGACTTTGACTACTGAAAAAAGAAGACACTATCTGATTTTTTTTTGCATTGCTATATACTTCAGTGTGTTCGAATGAGATTTTTTCATATACATATTTTCAGAAGCTTGGATAATTTAATGGATTTGGAGTAAAATATTAATTATGACTGCTTTAAAATGAAGCATATGTGTACACACAGATACTGGTTACTTTTTTCAGTTTTCAGTTTTCTTTTTGACCACACACACTTTATAAGGCAAAATGTTAGAAACCTCTTAGGTAAACAGTTACTTATTTACACTGTACTAGACTGATCTAGAAATGAATGCTAGACTCAATAGAGCAGCAATTATACTGCACTTAGCTAAAGGCCATTTAATGTTCTCAAGTGTCTCATTTAATCTTAGTCTGGAAGTGACTGACTCTCTGAAATTTATCAGATCTGAAGGTACATCAAATACAATATAAGAGTTATTTCATAGCTTGCTCAATCAATTCAAAAGTTAGAAGACAAGATTGGAATAAATTTTCTTCTCAGAAGACTTAAAAAATATCCCAATACATGAAGGCTAATGCAATTTCACTGCAATTAAATTTTGCAATTTTCCACAGCTTTTTTACCCCACTCAAACACTGGTCTGTAGCAAATGGTCTTGATAACATCCGCCCACTGGTATCCTCATATTCTGTCCTGCTTATCATTCTAAATGTATTTCCCTTCCATGGCACTTGTTTTAAGCAGTAACTCTTACTCCTTCTGATATATAGCTTGCAAAGGGACAATTCCTGCTTCTATGCAACCATGCATTCTAGATCAGCTTGGAAACTGTGCTGGCTTGTCTGCCACTTCTGTAGTACCTAGAATATGACAGAAAAAAAAAATCAGGCAGGAAGTCTTGGAAGTTAGTTGTATGATCTGCTCAAAGATATTTGTTACTATCCTTATCAGAAGCAAGACACTCCATTATCTTTCTTCAGCCATCTCTTCTACCTCCCCTTAAAAGAAAGCAATTGAGGTTGGAAAAACTCAACACGACCTCTTCTCAGCAACAGGTCAACACTACTTCATATTCACCAGCAACCTTTTCCTTTGTTAGTCAATACTCAGACTCAGCATAGTCAGCTGACTATACAGCTGAAAGTCTCAACTGGGAAAAAGGATGACTCCCAAAAGAAAATATCCTCAGACTTAACAGCTTGTTTGCTCCATTTGTTTTCTTTAGCATAGGAAACATAAGCAATATTCAGGTAAAATGAGACTGCCTTACACCTGGTCTTCATTCTTCTAAATAACATTAGTCAGGAGAACACCCAACTTCTCTTTCCATTCTCCATCACTATCCCATTTTGCCTCCTCAGTGAATTTTATTTTTTAAGAACACAGAGCAAAAACAATCACACAAAAGGTCTGCTGCTTTTACTAACTGATCTTAATATGTCACTCTGTTATTTTTCTCTCCTTTTGCTTCCATGTACACTTCCTCATATGTAGAATATCAGTCAAAACAACTCACTCCTCCCCAACCACACTTTTCAGAAGTGTAAAGGGAAATGGTTAAGCACTGTTAGAAAAAGGTTCCTATGAAATATGAAACATATGAAATGCCATAGCTGTTCCTTCCTCCTGTTACAGTGCTTATATCTTCTGAATTTCCTCAGCTTTTAAGTTGTATGTTCCTATGTTGTCTCAGAAAATCTGTCTAACGCCATAACTCTGCAACTCAGAAACACCTAAATATTGTGTGTGCTAAAAAAAAAAAATTAAAGAGGCTCCTTTGACATGAACATGGGAGTACAGGAAACAATCTCTAGTCAGAAATAGAAGAAACACAAGCACATGATGGTTGTCTTTCCAGCTAGCTCTGAATGTAGCTCTGCAGATAAAAATGAAATGACAGCCCAGTGTCCCCTACATGATACAGTTCACAGGGAAAAAAGTCAAGAAAACAAGCACTAGAGAAATCTGCCCTTTCAGAGGAAGTCTCCTATGTTCTGCAAAAAGAGCTGTCTGAAAGGAGTACAAAGATCTATGCTTACTGGAGGATTTTCAGCGGAAAGAAAAAACTCAAAGAAAGCTTTGTATGGATTCAAATGTAATAGAAACACAAACAAGCAAGCTCATATTAGCCTGCATGAAACAAAAATATAATAAAAAGTATGAAGACTTATAGTGAGCTATAAACATGATTATTTGCTTCCATATAATGCAGTCTGTGAGTTAATTTACATGCATGCAGGTAGCTTGCAGAGAAAGCTATGGAAGAAACAAATATCACCATTCAAAGTAACTTTAGACACAATTAAAAAATCAACTCAGATTAGGTTTGGCTAGGAAAATGTTTCAATGCTTTTCTTCTTTTAAGATTTTCTACTTTCTAGTATCAGTTTATTAATAACAGGAAACCTAATAAAGATTTTCTACTTTCTAATAAAAATATTATTGATCAAATTAGTTGTTCAGTTCTACTTATACAAGCAAATTGCAGATGTATCCTGGATGCCCAGAATTATGTAAGTTTTCTTTCACAGGAACAGGCATTGGTGGGCTGATATTTAGCAGGTTTTTAAAGCTTGATGCTCACTTATGATACTAAGTGGTATACATATGGTGTCCTCATGTAAGACATGAAAGAAGAATAATTTTTTATGCTGTTGCCTAATCTATTTTTGTGTATTTTGGTTTGCTTTTTTCTTTTCGTTTGAAGAGATTATTTAAGTTCAGAAGTAAGATTTCCTTGGAGGTTCTCCATTTTTTTAGGAGAATAAACAAACTAGAGAAGAAAAGGAAATAGCATGAAAAAACAGAAGATACTGTTTTATTTGAAGGAATCAGGTTTCAATGACTAGTGAAGGGTAAACCACATAAGATATGGCTCCTATTTGCACTTAGAATGGAGACCAGCCATATGACTGACACTTGTTCTGTTGTGCCAAACACATCACTTATTCTGTGTTATGCTGCAAACAACTTCAGCCAGATTTGACTGTAGCAGCATTGTTTTTTTCAGGTCTGTGGTTTGGACTTACTCCTGAAACAGCATAAGTACAGACTTCCACACCACATCACAGTATTGCATTTATTTCCTAAGGCCCAAGCTCAACAGTAATAAATCACTATTCTGGATACAAAAGACTAAACTTTAACTCTTTGGTACCAATGATAAGGATTTCCTTAGTTATTAAACAACAGCAAATTTCTCATTTTAACTGCTCAGCTTCTGGAATTTCACAATTTGTGCCAAGATTCTCAACATATCATGTGATCTTGAGGTTATATCCTGAAAATTAGAACAGCACTTTTTTTTTTCCCTCTGCACAGGTAGTAAAATAGTGAATCTGGTTTGACAATAGCTAGATATCACATTTTAAAAATAGAAAATTTCAGGACTGTATGCAATGTTACACACTGTCTGCAGACTTGCAATCTGTTTAGTCTCAAGACAAACAAAGCAAACGACTGAAAAAAGGCTCATATTTAGAAAAACTGTGTCAAGGAGGACATTTTCTAACTTGTTAGAATTGGCCATGTGGGAGAAGAAATGTATCCTACTTCCCTTGTGAACTACCACATAGGCTCCTAAATCCTCTGCCCTTCATGTTCCACCCCTCCTTCGGCCTTGCCTCTCCTCTAACAAAGAACATTTTCAGAACAGACAGTGCTACAGGTTAAACCATCATTCATCTGCTGATAGAAATTTATTCTTCAGGGAGACAGTTATGACCTTTAATCTTTTCATTTGTTACTGCTGCCTGTGGCTACAGACAAAATCCAAGATCTCTCAATACTTTCTTTAGGTAGGTCAATTTCTTTTTTTTTTTTTT
>VXBR01001107.1:1883203-1929300 GCA_013400215.1 Cisticola juncidis
TTTTTTTTTTTTTAGGTAGTACTTCTTACGCAGCAAAACTACACATGAAGGTTCTCATTCCTGTTTTTCTGCTTTACTCGTTTGAACTTTTCAGGGCAAACTCACTGTTTTCAAAACTCCCGATCACTGGAAAAATTCTCCAGGCCTGACAGATCCTGCATCCTTATGCAACTGACCCAGGGTGGTGGGATTAGTCTGTTCTGCCTGCCTACTCACATTTATAAGTTCATCACTATGTTTTTTTCCATACACTTTTTTTTCATTCCAGTGATACTTCCTGTTTATCTGGCCTATCAACAGCCTATGGAAGAATGCTCCTTTATATACTGCTGTTATCTGATGCTGCAAAGATTTACACTCTTAACAGCAACTTTTATCTTTAATTCTACAACAATAACTTCAGTACAAATATCCATTTACAATAATTATCCTTAAAATACTTAACTGAGATTTTTTTGCAGGAAGAGAATACAGAGTAGCAAAAATACTTGTTCCCAGACAGATTTGGAGCACAATCATAAAAATTACACAAAACAATGAAGCATTAAAAGTTCCCTTCACTGAAGGGAACTAGCCTCACTAGAAAGCATTCAATTATCTTCTTGACAAGAACTAATTTAAATGTTTTCATAACTTCATAAGTTTAACATTAGTCAATGGCACAAGAAGAATACCGGTTGCATACAGCGTTCACATTGTAAAATGCACATCCCATTGGTGAGCCCATCCTATAATGACATTAACTAGTGAAAATCAGCTACCACAGTTTCTTCTGTAACAGGCACAGTCAAAACAATTCAGGAATAATTACATGCCTAGACCAGTGATTTATAGTAAGGCTGCCACTAACTTTATTATTCATCTATGTCAGAACAAATTACAGAAGTTCTATAAAACACCTCCCCAGCCTTCAGTCTGTAAGAACAGCTGTCTGTAGAACAGTGAGACACAGCAAAAGAAAAACCACAGTGCCAGACAGGACTCTACAGGAAGTGTGTCTACCTGGTTTTTCCCTGTTTTGAATGCCAGCATCCACCACAGGAATTCTGCCTACAATGATCTCTATGGTTCAGCAGTCTACACAGTGCAGTACTTGGTGTTACAAGTAATGTGACATGTTAATGCAAGAGGCATGCCTCACTTACTGCTTGGTGGGCTAAGGGGCTAGGAGATGGCTGGAGATGACAATTTCAGTGAGACTTCTAGGATGGCCTCAACAGTTTCCCCAAAAAGAGCATATTAGCAAGTCTCATTGTCCATTAAAAGATACGTGATTCCTAATTTCATTCAGTTCCTTCCTGACTTCACCAGCAGAAATTCTTTGTCTTTTTAAAGAGCTACTGCTCTCACATGCAAGAGCATCAAGGGTGCTGGAGGCCACTGGCACCCTGGCTTTTGACGTTATGTGCCGAAGTTTAGTTCCCAGGAGCAAAACCAAACCGCCACCTTCCTTTCAGAGCCTGAAGACACAATAGTCCTGAAAGAAGACTCAAGCAGCAACCAAAAGTGAGGAAGGAATGGAGTAAAAATAGTCATCAATACGTTAGCAAGAAAGGAATTAGGGAAGATGAGAGCAAGACTGGAAGATAAACAACAGGCAAGCGGTGACAAAGAAGGGCTGAGAGGAATATTGCATGGATGAGTAAACAAAAAGGGAAGCTGACACAGGCACAAGTGACTAATATTAGTGGGGGGAAAAGTGAGAGACTGCTGGAGAGCATGAAAGAATATCCTCTCTTGGTGGGCAAAAGTGAGTAACATTCCTAAATCTGACAGAATTGAAGAGCAGGGAGAAGCTGTAATCTGAATATATTTATTAGAGACAAATGGCAGGGTCTGGGTGGTGCTTTGACTTGGCAGAAGTTACAAGCATGAGCTGTAATGGATGAAGATTCAAATCAACAGTCTAGTGCCTGATTAATTGTATTATGCACAGAAACCACACCAACTATTAAAATCACTATGAAAACTGGATGAAGAATTATAGAATGGATTGGGTGGGCAGTGACTCTTAAAGGCCATCTAGTCCAATCTCCCAGCAATGATCAGGGGCATATTCAACTAGAATGGGGTGGCCAGAGCCTCATGCAATTTGACCTTGAATATTTCCAGGGATAGGGAATCTACCACATCTCTGGGCATCTTGTTCCAGGGCTTCAACACAATCTTCATAAAAAATTTCCACCTTATGTGTAGTTTGAAGAAGCTACAAAGATATTTTACTTTGACAAATGAAAAAAGCAATCTTTTCAGCTATGTACCCCTATGGTCTGCAACCTTCCAGCTTCATTACAGCTACAACACACAGAAATAAACATTTGCCTACTATAGATATCGAAAAGACACACAATACATAGACACATAAAGACACACACTGCAGTTCTTGCACAATAAGCTGTAAGATAAGAACTGTGCCCTTACCCAGCCACTAAATGTCCTGCTTGCTTTTCGACTCTTACTACTAAGCTACTAAGAGCTTCAGACCATGCAAGAGGTTCAAAATTAAAAACCATTTTCCAAACACATTTCATTCCTTTATTCTAAAACTGTAAGGCTTTGACAGATATGCATTAAACTAAAAAGCAAAGAAAACATCATTTCTAGCAAACAATAAAAAACTAAATTAGGTACAATACCCAAGGCATATGCTTTACCTCTCCTGGTGCTGCAGTTATGAAATCAAACATCTAATCTTACAGCACAGAAAAATCTTTCACAGTCTATTTATAGAAATCTGGAAAAAACATTTTCTCATCTTTTGTCTAGACTAGACAGAATTCATTGGAGAATGTGTTGGGCAATGTATTCTGACAAATGTACTTAAGCAAAATCTAGCTGACACAAGACATGAAGTCTTTCAAGAAGAAAAGAAAAGCCCAAGCTCCAATTTAATTAATGCAAGACATGCTTAAGGATAATATAGACAAGACAGTAAAATCTCAAATATGTCAAAATATATCAACTAGTACCTAGTGTCAAGATTTTTATTTTGGTTCAGAAAAGGCCCCAAATCTCAGCTTCTCATATAGAAAACATTAAATAGTGTAAATATTTTAAAACTTTTTTGCAAATTGAAACATGAAGAACATGATGCTTTTAAACATTTTATTGGCCTTTGTTTGAATAGTCTTCATAACTAACAGCTCTACTTGCTATGATTAATGCAGCCAATCTAAACATGTCCAAAGTATTTATGTTATACCATAGTATCATATATACTATATTCCAGGCTTATAAATTATACCAGAAAAAGTCTGAAATTTCTCACAGTAATCATGAGACTCATTTATGATACACATTGCTTGAACAGTCCACTAAATGAGCTGGCATTGGTTCTATTTCCTGATGCAATTGGCTAACCTTCATCAACAGAACACAAACTTTTCTTATTCATGTATTTGCATAACTGGAAATTACTTTTCATAAGGATCACAGACACTTCATGTGAATTACCTTATGAAGTTTTCCTGCATATTTGATGTAAAAGTACTTTGCTTTATTAATCTGTAAATTGTACCAGTAAAAATCTATTTCGAAGAAAAAAATCCAGTGAGCAATGAAGTCCTGCTGGCAAGAATAAAAGCTTCTTCCCCTCTTTAGTCATATAATACATGATCAGTACTTGAATTCAAGCACTCTATAAATACATGTAAAATAAATGTGTATATACCCTGCATACAGATATATTGAAATGTTTCATAAATTAATTTAAGCTTAACATCTTACTTTCTGGCCAACAGCACTTTAAAATTCCATTTTTCTATTTAAACATGCTGCTTCTGATAAAAAAAAGGAAAGGAAATATTATGGAAATACCAAAATCAGAGCTGCTTAATCTTTGTCCTTCGGTAACCTAGAGGGTACCATGTTTTTCTACGACATAGCAAAGACAACAACTCCTCATACTAGGGCAGGACAATACACAAAACCATAACCAAGATCACTGCTGAACAGAACAGCATTTACTCAGACAAGGACAGCTAAAAAAGTAAATGAGTATTTCCATGAATCTAAGCTCTAAGTGTTTCTTTGGAAAGTTTTTCAAAAATACTAACTCCAGACCTTTCTCCATTACATCTCCTTTCAAAAGTCCACTGTTTATAGACTTAGAACTTGATCAACCATTTTTTTCCTCAAAAATCTTGAACTGTCTGTCAACAAATGTACAAAAGAAAATACCAATTAGAAATCCTTTCCAGTAGCTTGGCTACCTAAAACTTCAAAAGGAAAAAAGACCAAAGGAAAAAAAAAATAAAGAAAGAATCATCGGAGCCATTTCAGTTTTTCATCCCTAATTGTGGGGGAATAGAAAAAGAAAGTAATGCAGGAATGGGGTAAGATAGATTTATTGCTTATCAAGTTCATATTATATTTTTCCCAAAGCAGCTACAGTTGAATAGCTGTAGCTGACTGGATCCAAAAGAACCAAGAACAACAGGACAGTGACATTTTACTTATGATAAATGAATCAATGAGTAGCAGATTTGCACATTTCAGACACCTTGGGATGGAAGAAAAATAATTTCATGACTGCAGTCAAAGTTTATGACATTGTAATCAAACCTATCTTAAAGTGTATTAAGTCACAAAAAATCTGTTCATTGTTTTCTATATTTCACCTTTAACATAGACCATAAAGATTGTTTGGTCAACTGGTATGAAAAATATTCTACTTACAATTGAAATACAAACACTATATCATCAGAGAAAATTAAACTTAAGTTGTTTAGACACTAGCAAACAAGATTTCAATGACCTTTATTTTTTCAGATACTACATAACAAGCAAGACTGGAGTAATATTTGAAGTATTGGGTTAAAAAGAAACACAAATGAAGGGATGATATTTAGGTAGCTAGAGAAGATGAGGGCAAGACCTTAGGACAGCTACATAAATTTTAAGAATAATTCTTCCACATATATAGTAAACCAATAAAAAATTTACTTTGAAAAAAGGGAGGATCGGATTTACACCTTTTGTTCATTTGTGCCCTCTCCAGACAAACAGTCACTAAATACAATGAATTATACCCAGGATATGAGTCACTAAAAGAAGTGACTGCTCGTACTGATAACACGTGAACTGATCATCCTAAAATCACCAAAAAGAGTTTACTAAGCATCAGACAGAATAGTAAGAATGTCTTAATTCCTTCAGATGATAGCTCAGATAGCTTTTTGTTGGATAAGGGGTTTAATTTCACCTTCTTGTAGCAATGAAATATTTCTTGATGAAGCAAATTATAATACTTATAACTGGTGAAGGACATGAGAGGGGGAAGGGAAGCCTGGGACATCTCAACTGCCTGTCAGAGAGGCTGCTAGAAAAAATAAGTGAGCTGCTGATAGATAAAGTAGGAGGGGGAGAAGAAAGACTGCTGTGGGAAAAACTGTCATTAATTGTCATCAAATCTGCCTGCTTAACTTCTCAAACCCTTAGACAGGCAAAAAGATCTATTAATATTTAAACATGATTTTCATGTTCTTTTACCAGTGCAGTTTCAGTGAGCCCACTAAAATCTACTGCTTGAGTAATTCTGTACAGATTATACAAAAGAGCTAGAAAGGAAAGGCTATCCCAAATTTCTTGCTCAGAAAGGCACACAATAAATCAGGAATCATCTCTTGCAAGATATAATTCAAGCAGAGCTCTGGATCCCATGGACTGAGGGAAGAATGCAGACCACAGAGGAGAACAAAGTTGAAAGGGATAAAAGTGTCAATTATGCTGAAATCTGATACTTTGTAAAACAAACCAACTTCAGACAGACTGTTACTTAATCCCAGTTTTGGAATGGAATGCATGCTTCACCCCTGCCCTGCAACACATGTACTACAGCACCCAGTTACTTTGCCCTAAAACATCTAAATGCAGCAAGCATAACAGACAACAGCAGGCCAGTCTCCTACCCACAAAACACAGCAAACCTAAGTACCAGATGCTTTGTGAATAAGCTTCCAAGAGATCCAGTCGAGTCTTTGCACACGCAGCAGAGAGAGGCAGCTTCTCTTTTGCTACACTCAATTTGATTTCCCAGTACTTCGTGATGGGCCAGAAGGCATACATGCACTAAATTAGCAAGTGTTTAGATCCTGACATTCCTGCAAAATGATTCAGACTTTTGAATAAAGTCTTTAGAAGAAAAAAAATAAAACAAATGAAAGAAAAAAAAAAAGAATTGACTACTTTTGAATTCATTTACTTTAAAAAAATCTCACTAGTAACTAGCAGGGTTTTGCTGAGAGAAAGCTTTTGCAGTGTTATAATCTTGTAACCAACAGAGGCTATTCAAAATGGGCAACACAGCTTAGAAAAGAACTGAAAGAAACGTTTTACAAAGCCACAAAAGTTACAGCAGTAGAGACACATGGCACACTTAATGAGCTTTTCAATACCCTTGCTGCTTATAAAACATAAAAAGCTGCAGCCATTTTCTAAGCAGAGAAAAATGCACTACTTTTATTTAAGCTATATAAACAACCTCTCTTTAGAAACCAAATTGGCATGTTAGTTTTATAGAGTTTTGATAGGAAGGCTTAACATTAAAAATATCGTATGCCGTGATTTGATTGCTCCCTAGTTCCACATTAATATCACAAATGCCACAGAAAAGATGAGAAAAACAAAGCATTTCCATTTTCACCTTCCACTCCCTCCTCCCAAAGCCATGTTCTACAGTGAAAAGCAGAAAAAGTATTCATATATGCATATTCATACACGCACACTCAATAAAACGTGCACTGTAACTCTTCACTGTGATTTTCAAAGGTACCATACAACATCAGCTTCTATTACACTCAATAAATGCCTACCTATGGAAAAAAAATCCCACCATTCTAAAATTCCTTAGTAAAAACATTCTCTTATGGCATCAGTAGCTCAACAAGGGGAAAAACATTCCTATTTGATCTATCTTTGGAATATAGTATTCCTTGGATTTTGCAGACTCCTTCTACATTCCCCAATGCCTCCATCAGATCTTGCTATCCCTCTCAGCATTACTGGAACAATTTCAGCATGACACACTGTTTTTGTTAGAAGGTGGTAAATAACTTCAGTTTTGTAGTCCGAGAAAAATACAAGTTATTACTCTGTTTTTTTTTCCTTCTTTAGAAAGTTATCCTCACCTGTTCAAAATGTCCACAGAGAGACGACTTGCCAGAGCTTCCTTTTCCCTCTTTCACCACTTAATAAAGAACCAAACTGTTCAACTCTCCATAAATCCTGAGAAGTCTCAGAATTTTAAGAAATCAAAGCAACTAAATCTTCATGGTCCCTTTTCTCTTCCTTCTAAACTTCCATGGATTCCAAAGGATATAAATATGGGGCTAAGATGCACCAATGCACAAAGCAAGGCTTCTCCTTCACAGTTTCTGGTTACTTTCTCTTTTCTGTCCCCTGCAGGTTAATACTGCTGCTGCCACTCAATGTCCCTTAATCACAACACACTAATAAAGGAAAAAAAGTAATATTCTCCCACACTGGGCTAAGTGCTCATCACATTTACCACAAAACCCATTTCTCCTGGACTGTTCAAATGCTTTGACAGATGGAATGGGTGATTTTAAGGACCAGCTGCAGCTCCTTAATCTTGGATATTTGTTGGAGTGTCATATTAGACTATGAAACATTGAATTGTTTCCCCAGTATGTAAACCATAAGCTACAGTGTAAGCTTTCTATGAAGCTCCAAGAACTTGTATTGCGGAGTTTAATCTTATTAGCCATTTTTTTTTAAAGGAAACACTTTCTCTTTTGTAATAGAAAAATGCAACACCATCTAGTATTTAATACTTTCCCCATTTCTCTGCATAAAATCAAAATTATAACGAAGGAATATTTATCAGTTCCTAAATAGATGTTTCGTATGTTCCTGGAACTTTTTTACATTTCAAAAATAGTTTGCAGTCCCCTGTTCTAAAACTTATTTTCCCATCACAAACATATTTATAAAGCTTTAAATGTATTTTGAATTTTTTTTTTTAAATATCATGTACACTTACATAGCACTGTTGCTCATTTCATCTCCTCTTTGATATACTGTCTGACCTATTTGAAATAATGCAAACAACAAATATTTAATGGAAACTATTTTAAGGCTTACTTTTGCTCATTTCCTAAAAGGACTTTTGTTTCTAAAGAAAAAGTACTTTGGCCACTGATTTATAGCTCAGTGATATACTTGTGTAATTCTAGCAGAAAACTGCTGAACAACATAAAATGCAGCAGAACTTCACAACTGTATTTTCACATTAAAAATAATCCACTGAAATTAAACAAGGTAAGGAAGCACATTTAGGCACTGGAAAAACTAAGTCGGGGACCTGGGAGTAAACTAAGATACAAAATCTCAATGTAAAAGCAGCAGTGATTTACTTCTTTGGTTTCTTGCATCGTCTACTGCCTACATCCTACACAGAAAGCTCCAGCAAAAAAATTAATTAAAAGGAAGAAACCAGTAATTCTACCAGTCACTGAGTCTCACTACTGCTTTACTGTCCCACTATCCCTCTCCTAAAATGGCTTTTGAATGCAATATTCAGTTAGGTAATCAGAAATTCACCAAATACCAGCTGCATAACTGTGTCTCTGAAGCGGCTTATGTGATATTTGATTTCTAAAATATATCTTTGCTTTCTTAGAAGAACAAGTGATTACCATAATAGAATTAATTTTAAAAAATATAATTGTTTCCCTAAACTAATAAGGGTGGGAAAAATAATATTTGATCCCCCTCAAAAAAGAAATGTTTTATTTTGTGTTTAGTCTTATGCTAGAATGTAGACTGAAAGCTGCATTAATTCTCATGTACAGATACTGTATTAATAACTGAACTGTAAGGAGAAAAAAAAGATCTAGTGCTTCTAATTTCACTTCTGGATTAACATCTTAGAAGCTGAAATATTATACTGATGGGTTAAGAGATTTGACTACAACATCTCAAAATTTAAGTCCAAATACACAAGTTGCTTCAAAAATGAGCAACACTGAAAGCAATTCTTAGTTACAAAAGATAATGCTTTTAGGACAATAGCAACTATTTCCAAATGACTTCAGTAAATGAAAAGCAGCAGTTCTTTTGTAATGCAGTTGCCAAGCAGTGAATAGAGTTATTTTTAGCATTAGAAGTTATATTGTTTAATATAGATACAGCTATAGATATTGATATATAAATATCTCTTACAGATCCAGTAATTTTCAACTTTTACAGATATAAAAGGGAGTTTAGAATATCAGTTTTCCAAACTGCACCTAGTACAAGGCAGAATAACATCATCTACTTGAGATCAAATTGATCATCCTTTTCCTTTCACACTACCTAGATCTTAATTCTCTCTGCTGGAGAGAAATTGCATGTCACATGCACGTGTCCAAAGCAAGAGGAGCTCTTGATGATACTGATCAATTAAAAATGCCTTGTAATTTTTCAAGTTTCCTAAGACAATTTGAAATGCCTTTCTTTTTTGAGGAAACATGAATTTCAGTAGATATCAGATGAATGCATGACAACCATCTAACCAGCCTGCAGATTTAGGAATCCACATGTAGGCTGAGAAGATGCCTGCTCACACACACACACAGAGCAGTTTGATGTTAAAGAAATTACTAGAGCAGCATTGATATAGTGCTCATTTGCCTCTTTGGGCAGTACCAAAGCTTGGTAAATACCTTAAATACAAGTGGTAACAGCTATGGTGCCATTTAATTTACTCAGCGAGCAGACCCTGTAGGAACCAAGGCTGTGTTAACATGGGCACAGAACATCCCTACTGCCAGGGAACACAGTGATGGATTTGCCTCAATGACTCAGATCTGAGACACAGAACAGCTCAGAGATTTCGTCATGAAATTCTGCAGTGACTATTCACAATTTTAGACTCAGATGCAAGTGTCACAAAAGGTATATTTATTGAAAAGAACTCATATAAGCTAGTATCTGATTCCTGCTTTTGGCTTCCGGGAAAGATCTGGGATAGCGTTACTACAATTCATACTTTCTCTTGTTTGTGTCTTGGGACTATAGGTCAAGATCAAAAGAGAAAATAATTCTGAGATTCAATTGTGTCCCTACATCCAATTAATGGAAATATTAAGCAGAAGTTTAAAAGAATGCTATTCTCATACCAAGAATTATTACTCTTCAGTAAATTATTATTTACTCTAATATTTAGACTACCAGCTACTTCTTTCTGTCACTGCTGTTCACTGAATTTTGCATTACTAGTGAGATCTACATTCCTGTTCATCTTCTGGCAGAGATCCTTCTTTATTGCTACTCTTTGAGCACAAAGGGATGGGAAGCCTACACAGATCTCTCAGCCGTTTCTCTGGAGATCTAACCTGAGAGTGGCTGCTGATCTTGCAAGCATGAAGCAAGCCATAGCTGACTTAGCAGCTCTATCAAAATATAAATAAGTAAATAAATGGAAACATACGCTCCCCATAGTCATTGTGGTAAAATAAAGAGTACGTTAATCAGCTGCCCTGTGGTTTTTGAGGGATCAGCCACTAGATGGCAGAAAAATGCAGTTTGATTTTCCCATCATGATGAAGAATTCACCCAACAGACCTCTTACACCTGATCTACCAGTTCACCTGTCAAGCAATGTCAGATAAAGGATGACAGGAAGGCTGATTATCTTTCTTCCCTAATGCACAACCTACCTTGACTTTTTCTACTCTGCTGTAAAACTTTTAAAATATTTAAATGATGGAAAATCCAAGTGTTAAAACAGTTAAACTCCACACTTATCTCAAGATTCAGGTATATAATGGCTGCTTTTCCACCCATAATGATGCAAACAACAGTGGTAATGAGGAGACTGAAGCAAGGGGTACACAAAAAAAGTCCACAGAGATTGGAAACAAAATATGAAATGCAAGATTACAAGTTTTCACAGAAAACCCTATTTCTATATTATATACTGTTCTAATATTATTTTAACAACAAAAATGGCAGGGTTTGTCTTAATGAAGTTACATGCACGTCTTGAGACTTCATACATTTGTACTAACATTACCTTTGGGGGAAAAACTGTGTTGTAATAGTTTCACCATTTTTTAAAAAAGCTTCCAGTACTCAGTTCACCAGTCTGGTGTCACTCCTACAGGCTTCTTTTACTTCCTTACTTTATATGTGTTTATTATTTCTGTAATCTTTTGTTCTCCTTTAATGGTCCTATTCTTCAATATTCTTATTGGATGCTTCAATTACGACAACAGGAGACAGGACAGTCTCATTTTTTCTACATTTCAACTTTTTCCAACTCTCTATTCCTACCTTTTGGAAAAAAAAAAACAAACACCAAACTCAGAACACAACTGTAGTTCAAAACTACAAATATACTTCAGAAATTATGTAGTGAGGAATTATGTCACTACAATCATTGTAGCAACAAAGAGAAAACCCAAACTGTTTTACAGCAATTCACTCAGTTCCCTCATGCATCTCCTCTTACATATACTGTATTACCAAGAGACCTAAACAAACTACTTTTAATGCAACCTATTTTACATTTATCTAGTAAGATCAGGATTATTTTTTTTTACAGATAGAACCTCCTTTTACAAAAAACCTTCAGCCAAACATTACCACAGTTAACCTTACATTACTGTCCTTGGTCCTTCCACATAACTGTCAGTGGTAAGATTCTGGTTCAAGTGAAATCCAAGGGGGTTTTGCTAAGTTCCAATAATTTACTTTTTCAGATGACACTACTACAGCAACACAGTCTCTTACTACAAGGCTTGGGTAGGAGACCAAGTCCTCTTCCCTGCACCCAAACTTAAGTCTAACATTGTGGAAAGTAAGTAAAAAAAGGCAACATAATACAAGCCTTTCCTCCTACATCCTCCCATCTAAACTAATGTTGAAAACCCCACAAAAGCAGAAAAGATCAGGGAAGAAGGAAATTGTGTTTTGTATTAAGTAAAAAAAAATTACATAAAAATACTGAGAATTTTCAAAGCTTCATTGGAAATTACAGATCTGTTCTGCAGCAAATCAGCCACTGAACTGGGAAGACACATGTCTAAGCAGAACATCTGAGAGACTGAATAAATCTGACAGAATAAATCTGAAATTTCTTTAGAATTCTTCTGGAACACTGTTTGAAGAAAAGCACCTTCAACACTTCAACACAAGAAGAGTTTGCTGTAAAATTATTTAGTTGCATATTACATTATAATTCATATAGTGAATAAAACTTTAACACATAAAAATGTCTTGTATGCGTTTTGAGATGAAATTTAATTTTTAGATGTCAAGTTTTTCCTGCATGATGAAGGCTGAAAGTAAGATTAAACTTCAGTATACTTTAACTTCTTGAAATATGAAAAAATTAATGAAACATCTGACTACTAACAAAAATTCGGTTTACAAACAGTTTCCTGATTAGTGCGACTGATAGATTATTGCTTAGTACTTAAATACTAAGTGAAATCATGTTTATTATGTGCCAGGTAAGTTACTTACTGAAGTAAAAGCCAGAAGTTCCTCTTCAGTTAATTTGTGTATTGGATTGTTCTTTTGGAAGTCTATACTGGAAAGAGGGGAAAAAAAAATGAAACAATGCTGCTTTCACCTTTAGAATAACATTATTCAGAACACATTTTTCAAACTTGCAGAAATCTAAAAGACATTCTGGAAATGACAAATGGGAGTATGATTTGTGCAAAATGACCTAGACCTAGAAAACAGTCACAGAAATAAAGAACCGTCTAGGAGACCACGATATTTTGTAAGTACCTTTCCAACACCACCATCAAGTGAAATGTCTTACTTGGTTTAAGCTTATGGGAATAACAATTTCATTAATCCTAAAAAAAGTTTAAACTCAATTCATTGATTTTACAGAGATCTGTTTTGAGTTAAAATCCCACTGCTAATTGAATGCAGATTCTGCAAAGCAAAAAACCACTAATACTCAAGAAGTGCTGAAGAGTGACCTCAGACAAACATCCTTCTTCTAGTCACTCCAGAAACATGACCACATGAGTCCATCTCTTGCTAACCAGCATTACCACTACCTTGAAGTATTTGCAGGGGGAAAATCAGAAGAAAAAAAACAGGTGAAAATTAAAATTATTTTATTCACCGTTGGATATGCTTACAGAGATGACAAAGAAATCAGGCTTACAACTCTGTGTGGGTGAATGTTTTCCTTAGACAACAGCTCCCCAACATTTAGAAACGTACTTAAGAGATATCACCAAATTGCACAAAAAGCAACAAAAGCTAAAATTCAAGCTCCCTGTTAAAACTGAAGATACCTAATCTGTACCACAGATGATGGATCATCACCAAATCCATATAATGGCTATATACATAGGCCTAAGCTTATCACACTAAATTCTGCAGCATATTCATATTCTAGGCTAAAATTGGAAGATACCTACAGTGATAATAGGTTAGAGACTGAAATTGCCACATTATGTAACTTACTTTGGAGATGGCTTTGCCTGGTTATTCAGCCATGATTTCTTACAGGCACAGAGATTACTCACAAAAATTTCTAGAATTGAATTCTAGAATTGAAAGCTCTTCCAGCTCTTCTTCCTGCACTACAGAGCTCTAACTGTAGACAAATTGTTACCTTGTCTATTCCCACTGACCTCCCATGATGGAGGTTCCACACGCCCTTCATACCATTTATGCTGATGTCTCATAATACATCAGCTTCAGCAAGCTGTTTGAGTGTGGCCACAGGGACATACAGGAAAGTTTATTAACTACTGCTTCAATAAGTTTTCCCTGATCTCCACACATCAAATTAAAAACAAACCTATGCTGCTGGTGCACTGTTTTGAAAGTTTTAGATAGCATTGCTAGGAAAGACTTTCTAGATATATATCTATATATCTAGATAGATATATAGATATCTATGTCACTGTTTTTTCTCTTCTTATTTGCATGCAAATAGAGAAGTTACAGATAATTTCACCACTTCAGTTAAGCATTTTTCCATATGTAGTCAGCTGCTAGCAGACTTCTTGTCTGCTGGATGTAGTCAACCAAGTCAACTGAGTTCAGGTAAAGAACAGCAAGTTTCTCTATGCATGGGAGAGGGAGACAACCAAGAAAAAGAGGGAAAAAGGCAAGAAAAGTTCAAGTATTATACCAACTCCACAGCAGTTGGGCAACCAGAATGTTAAATGACATGACCATAGCTTTTGAAAAGCACAAGTAAGCAAAGGGACAGTTAAATTTTGACGAAAGTGGAACTTATTTTTCATCATCCTAAAAATATATTGATTCAAGCAAAAAGGATTAATCCTTTTCTTATGCTAGATCACAGGTTTTTGAAGCTCATAGATGCAGCTTTTCCAGATCAAAGCAGTGCTTCAATACATCTCTGAATTTCAGCCACATCCATTTACAGAGCTTTAGGACAAATAAGTACAGAAATGTAAGTCTTGAAAGACAGAAGAACAACTAAATTGTTTTAATTATTTTCCATACTGAATCAAATAAAATTTAAAGCTATAATTTGAATCTGAATCTAGAATTGTACCTTAGTTTTAAACATTTCTAATGACTGTGTTAGTTCTTGCCAGATTACAATATGAAAATTGAATTTCTATGACCTGTATTTGTTCTGGTTTCAAGGACAGATAAACCAGTTCATCCCAGAGAATTTCAGGAGTTGAAATCCAAGAGGATCTACTGTGTAAGATCTACAATGAGGAATCTTTTCACAACAAAATGAAGAGAAGTCACTAATCATCATATCATTCAGTTTTGTAAGGTATTTTCTCTCCACTCTTGAATCTTGTCTTAAGGAGTTTATTGAAATAATAGAGGGAAAGAAAACAATGAGAATTATAAATGAGAAAATAATAGAGGGAAAGAAAACAATGAGAAGCAGACATTCTTTAGACAAATAAAAACACAACCTTGGAGTAAGATGTCCTGTGCAGCAGAAAAAAGTACTTTCTAATAAAACAGCAAAGGCTAATTGTCAACAGCTTACAACCAAGTCTTAAATCTGATTAAACAGATCTACCTTGACAGCCTGATGGATAAAGAATCCAGTTTAAGTAATGAATTACAATTTTGGGATTTAATAGGCCATATTTGAAAGAGCAGAATTAATAGCAATCAAAGTATAACTTTCTGGATTACGACTACACACTTGTTTCAAAAACTGATTTTGAAAGATGAAAAATGTTAAAGAACATTGCTAAAGCTATTAAAACTAAAACAGCTTACAGGAATCCTAAAACTAACTTATTAATTATGAAATGAAGCATTTACCCTTCAGAACTTCAGTCCTCATGCATGAAAGAAAAGCACAGCACCTGCTATAGGAGAAGGCTTGAAAAGAAATGTTTTGCTTAAATGCCAGTGCTACATGCTTTAACATGTCTATGCTTCCTCACAAACTGACATACCAATAGCTGGTATGGACACCAAGGGTACAACCAGCAATCCAAGCCTAAACTCTACTCTACTACAAGAACAATTCCCAAAGCTGTCATCCTACTACAATACCCTTTCTGTAACACGGCTGGATCCCAAATCTTGTCTCCATCTCTGACTGAACTTCAGTCGCTTGACATTATCCCACCCACTAAATGGCATTTACCATTCCCATAGGGAAGGAACACTGAATTTGGTTTGGTTGATTGTCCTTAGTTTCATCTTGCCTTGAGTCTTGCTAAACTCATATATACACACAACAGTCAATGGTCAACAGCCAATATGGTTCCCAGCCACTCTTGAGAACATGACAGTGGTGGTGTAGAAGTCAAACATTGTGATCAAAAACCCACTGTGCAGCCAGCCAACGTAAAACTCAAATTGTACCCTTAAAAAGAAAAAAACAAAGAAAAAAAAAAAAGAAAAAAAAAGCAGTAGACAAATCAAAATTTCCTTTGGAAGGGAGAGAACAGGAAGGATTATATAAACTGAACATAAGACAATACTCTGCTAAAAATGAAGTCCTCATGAAACTGGTAAGGGAAAGGCTTTGCCTTGACTTGAGTCAGAGTGTAGAAAACTAAAAGTGACTGGGCTAAGAATTGATGTAAACCCACTGTTCACTGCATAGTCCTCAAACTGGATCAAATAGATTTCATCATTTTGCAACTCACTGATCGGAGAAGAACTCAGAGTCAGTGATGGTGAACACTGCACCAACACCACTGACTGATTATACTATGCTCCAACAGAACTTCTGCTTATGCCACAGTTTCTGATCCTCAGATCTCAAGCCTACCTTTTGTTCTACTTTATTTACAGAACCCATGTAGCACATAATTTCTAAAAGTTAGGGGGGAAAAAAACAAGGTGCAAAATCACAAAGATTTTATTCTGTAGCTTTTAACAAGCAATGGACACTGAATTTATATAAGTATTTCCATTTCAGTGAATAACAGGGCAGTGTTTTCCTTGATGGATGATCCTCACAGGAAGCTGGCAATTGCAGAATCTGAAATATGTTTTCAAAATTTACCAAAGTGCTATCACTGTATGGTAGCTAATGCCAGCTGATATTTGAAATGTAATTAACATGAAGCACAAAGAATATAAAGCCTTTTAAAGATAAAACTAGAATATAGCTATTCATGAAATATTGCTGAAATTCTGAACTGAACACTAATGCTCACTCTGAGATAACTGAAAATGCTATCCATCTATAATGCAAATCTTTTAGCCTTTTAGCTAGACTATATAATAAGGAAGGAAAAAAGTCTCATCAACTCACCATTTCATTATTTCATTGTCACAATGATTCATGCAGTTTGGGTTTTTTTTTTTAAGTAACCAGAAACTAACTTACCATATTCCAAGGATTACAGCAAGCTCTTCTGCACACAAATCAGGTACTTGGTACTGATCAGCATCTGCTAATTTTATCTCATTAAGCACTGTGTCATCATTTAAATCATAATTCTGTTGGAACAGAAAAAGAATATTTTAAAATAGATGGAATTATGCCTTCAAAATATGAAAAAGGTAGACTTGTTTGAAAAAGGATAATACTACCTTTAGAACAACACAATGGAAAGTAATTTACCATTATGATAAATAACTAACGAAGCCAATACAAGGAGTTATCATGCAAAAGATTTTTGTTCCAAATATACTGCTTCTTAAGCAGTATATTCAGAGCAACTCTAAGGTTAGCTAGTATCAATTTTCTATTTAAATAAGCCTGAAGGCAGCTTCCCTTTTGCAAATGCTGCTCATAGAATTATCAACAATTTCACCCTCTGTTATATACATACAGACAACTGAAACAGATGATGAGATCATCATTAATGTGAGTTTTCAGTCTAGCCACCTTGGACCTCCAGGAATTTAAGGATTTCTGTTTAAGTATCAGGAAAATCCAACTACATAAACCATGACTTCTGGCAGCAAAGGTAAATTTAAAAAAACACAAACTGAAAATACCTCACTGAGCCAGCATGTTCTGAAAACATTTGCTCCTGGACAACTAAATGTTCCACAAAATTTCCTCTACAACATACTTTTTATTTAAAGAGTCTTTAGTTTAGGTTTTACACAAAAGCATGCTACCTGTAGTTCACTGTCTATCATTTAATCTGAAAATAATATAATCTATGTCTGAAAAGTATAAATTACCATGTCCTTAGAATTTGTGTTTGTTTGAAAACAACAAGATTTCCTTGGCTGCAAGCAGAGAGGAAGTAGCTGCAATACTACCTCTTCCTTCTCCTCTTGGAATACAAATGCAAAACAAAACAATTGGTCCTGAAACAAATTATCATACTACTGTCTTTTAGTTACCACTAAAATTTAGTAGTTTTTACCAACTCTTAAAAACAGATAATGGATTTATATTAACAGTTTTTCAAATTTCCTATTAATTTCCCTTCAGTGTCCCAGTAGTAGCTGTTTCTTATTCATATCTTCCGTTGGCAAGGTCAAAATGAGGGTCCACAGAAGAACAAAGAGCAAACAGGAATGCTTTGAAGTGAGTTATCTGCATTCATCACCAGTATTTTATCACTATATAAATGAAAGGAAACTGTGATTTGACAGAGAATGTGAAGAAAATAAGCTTCTTTTTATTGTAAGTGGATAGGGAAGATATTCACAGTTTTAAAGTCAAATTTATTACCATCATTTTCTTTCCTTATTATATTAGACTATATAAGGATTATCTACCACTTCCAGTGGAAAATTATTTTAGAACTAATAAAATGACACTTCATCAGGTGTAACATAAATTACAACTTAACTTATATGGCAATTAGTTAAAAATTTCCCCCTTCATGTCTACATAATTAAAAAAATCTAACTTGTATAAATACTACTAATTGCTTTAGCTTCACTATGAATATTGATCAACTGAACTCAACTGCAACTGTATACCAGAGCTTTGAAGCGTGACTTCCATGCCTAGATATAAAAAGAACTTCCTCATTCCCCCAAAATATAAAAATAGCTCTGAATTTTTAAAAACTGATCAAACTATTTTAACATATCACTTCACATCAAGAGTCCTTATGCATCAACTCAAGCCTGAGGCTTTCCTTTCACAGAAATTGACTTCGGAGCAAAGATTTGAATTTATATGCTTGCAAATAGTTTTGCTTCTAGTGCCACCTGAGATAATGTAACTGCTCAGCACCAGAGGGAAGGACAAAGCCCTTGACTAGAAAACTGCACAGGTACCAATCCAACCACTGGACACATCATTATTTTGATTGTATTTTAATGGAATTAAATTACTCGCTGTTTAACTGTAAAACACCTTGTTCAGTCTTCCTATTGAACAAGACAAGGGGAGAACTTCAAGACTATGGAGGTAAGAACTCCAAAATAAGAGAAGAAAATTAGGTAGGACCAACCTCAACTTATCCAAACTGTCAGAATATATAATTTTCTTAGGAAATTTTCCACTCATTCAGGATAAATCCTATCTTGAAACAAATAGAGCATTTTTCTTTATCTGCAAATGGCAGATGTAAAATAAGAACTCTGGAGTGAACTGGAAGAAAATTCACTTATAATTTCACTTTTCATATGCTTATGTAAATGCTGTGGAGATTCTCGACACCTCTCAAGACATGGAAGACACCTCTCAAACTTCTATGTATTTGCCATGAATAGTCTTTTACAAGTATATAAGATACTACAAGTATGCTCCCTAAACTTAGACAGGGATGCAATGATGTTTTTGGTAGCTTTTGGCAGAAGGAAAATAGCATTAACTCCAATTTTAGCTAAAATACCTTCAAGACACACTCAAGGCCAACAAATTTGAAGTCAGACCTGGCAAAAGAATCACCAGGATTCACTGCTTAAGTTAATTATGTAGTACTAACAAACTACATTAATAAGTTACATTATCAATAAAATGTTTTTGGAAAATGGGAACAAAATAAAACCTTTAGCTGGCAATTCAATACACACATGAATTGAAGAATCTACTTAGTCAAACCTGGTGTAAATACCTGTGGCAGAAGACTCACACAAGTTAATAAAATGTCTGAACTTGAAATACTTTAGGTCTTTCTCAAAGCAGCACACAGTTCTACCACAAGATTTTCTAGAATTTGACACACACAAGATACAGAAATAAAAAGTTCTGTTTTTTTAATTCTTAAGGTTTTTTGAGAAGTAGACTGAGGGAACAGAAAGCCTCATTTTCTCTAAAGAGGAGCCTGACTAACTAATGACAGAATTATACGACACAGTCACTCAGATTTGTACAAAACTCAACTCCCTCCCTGCAGCCAGAACCTACTGTTTCTAGCATTGCCTTTCCACTTTTCCAAAAGTGTAGACATGTTTACTTTCTCTAGCATTATTTTCAAGCCACACTCAGTAAAATTTTAGTAGGAAAGTATGAATCACATCAGCACGACTTCATGATTTTTAAAGATTCCAATTACCCACATTTTCTTTCTCAAATTCTCTGCTAAACTTGCTTCAGAAGCTCTGTGTCTGTTCACTGAAAGGACTTACGAGTACAATACTTGATTAGCAAGGACAAAATACTTCATTCTGAGTTATACCTACAGCCTAAGCCAGTGTAGCCATTTTTACTGAAATGATGAAATAACTTTATTGCAAACTACAGACTTTCTCAGAAACAGACTACAAAGGCAAATGCTTCAGAAAGTTGCGAATAACTGGGCAAAAACACTTGTACAACATCCCAGTTAGGAACTCTGAGAACAACAACGCATCCTATAGTTTAGTTCTAGGTAAGTTGTAACTGAAGTCTATAACTCAGTGTGACACCCAGCAGGCAGCCTCCCCTGAGCTCCCACTGTCCTATAAGGGGCTGCCATATGTAGCTCTACCATAAGCCTAAGTTATGACATGTGTAGTCAACTTTGTATCACCAAATCAAATGCAACACCAAGGACATGCTAACAGGCACACAAGAAAAATCTAGATTAGTCTCCGAAGATATTTATGCATTCAATTAAGAAATAGAGAAGTATTGACATTTTTTTTGCATAAAATCCCTGCTTGACCTGGAAGTCTATCAAGGCACAGTATTTTTTAATAAAGGCTTTCCTACTTGAAGTATAAACTTGGGACCATAATGGCTCTATTCATCTCTGGCTTCTTTAGCAAGCTCAAATAACTTTAAATCTCCTTATGAGGGAAAAAAGCCATCCTAAATCAATACAGTGGTTCTCAAGCAATTTATAATTGAAGTCATCATGCACACCCTTAAGATCAATAAGAGCAACTCATATAATTCATGCCACAGGACTAAGTAGAGCAATTTCCTATCTTTGCACTGTAACTGAATACGTCTGTCAGTCTGCAGGAATCTGTGAAATCCTCTGATGCCTTGCAGGCTATTTTGAAAATCTGCCTCTCACCTGTTTCCCTAGCTCCATCATTCTTAGTCACTAAAAATTAATGCATGAACTGTAGAAGATCATACTTGCAAGCATGCTCTTAGCTGAGTAGACACATCTGTCTTGCAGACATTCATATGTTCTTTTACCCCATATCCTTTAATATTGGGCAAATTACTGCCTCACAGCTCTTCCGCAAACTTTCAAAAACCCCAGCTAAGTTTCTGTAGGCACAACACACTTTTCCCTAGCAGACACCCAACAAAAGCCTCAGAACATTCTCATTTTAAGAAATCAAAACAATTCTTTTCAGATACATACTACTGTTAAGCTTTCTAGAGGTGTTGGAGCTGGACTTAGTTCACTGTGAGGAAGGAGGAATCCATCTGTTCTTTGGACATCCAAAATAAGCTGTGCAACGTATTTTTCCTGAAATCGTGTTCTCTTCCCCAAAGCACCTACAGAAAATATGTTTATATTAATGAACACTAACAAACAATTATCTAATCATATACTAGAGAGTTGCTACCAAAAAAAACCCCAGACAAAACAGAGAAACACATTGAGAATTAACCTATGAAATTTAGCAGCGGTTTAACTCTGCTTGATCTCTTTGCAGTGTTCTCATTGCCAGCAAACATAAAAAGTAATACACATTACAAACACAGCTATATAGGTTTTGCAAAACTGCTTTTAATTAAATTCCCCATAACCCAGCATTTTGAAAACTCATAGTCATCAAGTTTCATCACTTCCCTGTGTATTTCCAAGCAATAAACCAGAAACAATTGTTCAGTTTGCCGGCTAGAAGTCACTGACTACATGGAGACACTTATGCAAATTAAAATCCCATAATATCTTACAGGCCATCATTTTAAATATTTCAAATATTCACTTGAAGAGTTAAGTCTTTGAAGGAGGATCACAGACATGATGCCAGAATATGGCATGTAAGACACTGTAAAAGTAATATTGGGAGTGAGCGAAACAGCAAACCTGTGAAGGCTGTATAGTGAATTAACCAATATTCAGAATGTACAACATGAAATTCCTCTCAGTGTTGTTTCTTCAGCTCCTTATTGGACCCACTGACAAATTTTATTAAATTTTATTAATTTATACCAAATTGTATAATTGTAAGGAAAATTGTAAGGAAAACCACATCTGTTCCTCTTCTGTTAGCATCTTGCTTGCAAAATGTAGAGAAATAAAAGAGTAATTTCAGGACAGTAACTTAAAATAACAGAATTTTAGCTCCTAACCAGAGTCAAAATGGAGCTAAAAATTACTCTCTAAAATTTGGAGGTTTGCTTGTTCATTATTATTATGATACAATGCTCTGACAGTGTGAAACAGAGGAATGAGAGCTAATCCACTGCTGCTTTTGCAGAACCAATTAAGATCAAATAAATCACCTATTTTTGTGATAATTTTGAAAAATTCTCAGTATATAAAATCTTTGAGGGAAAGAGAGACTGCTCATGTGAGAAAGGCTTGGAGATGAGGCCACTGTCCATAACAATCATCCAGCAGAGGCACTGAAACAGCAGACACACACTTTTCTTCCTGATAGCAGAAAGAAATGAGGAGGGAAGCCAGAAATTAAACTGATTTCTCCTTTTCTGCCAATTACCGCATGTAGTGGAAGAGCCCAAAATTAAGAGTTTATGAAGAAATGAAAAAGGTTCTAAAAACATCACTTTGAAAATCACACAGAACAACGCAGAGAAGAGACACAGAGAGAGAAATACTGGCTAATGATTCATACTAATTTTACACAGTAGCATTCAATTCTCTATTTTAATATTGCTTGAAAATCAGTATGCTGTAATTCACTTGCTGTTATGTTTTACTGCCTAAACAGCTGAAGGGAACACTTGCAAACTTATTCTGGATACCAATAAAGTTGCTAACTACCACTCAGAAACTGTTTTGTTTATGCACTCATATGCACATACCTCCCACTCCATTTTTTAAACCTAAGAATTCCTTGCTATTACAGGGACAAAACACTATTTTTTACTTGAAAAATATGTATCACATGTGTTAAAGCTGAGAAAAAATTCGGTTGGTTTATGTCACCATGTAGGGCAGTGTTCAAGGCCAGGCTGTGTAAGGCCTTGAGAAACCTGGTCTAACTGGGAAGTGTCCCTGTCCTCGATTCCTTTCACCCCTTAACATTCTATGATTTTATGGTAGATCCTCACAAAGTAAAAAGAATCTGCATGGAAACTTAACTTTTTATTTCGTATTAAAAGTTCCCAGAGATGCGTTACTGGGCGTGAAAAGAATAAACAGATCTCAGAACTCATTAATCCTCCACATCTGTTGATCCTAAATTTATTTTGGAATACTACCCTTCATTTCACTAAATTTATGTGCAAGAAGGATCACGGTGTTCTCTTTGACTGGAAATTGTTTTGTAGAGTTATTGATGGTTATGACTCATGGTGAGGGGCATAATGATGCTTTTCAACAAAAGAACACGATACATATTTGGATTAATGGGACTTAAAAACGTACACAAACCAAGTATGATTTATTCACACATTACTGAAATAACTTAGGAAAATACTGGTCCTAAAATCTGTGTTTTAAGAACAATATATATTTCAATGCTGCAATACAATACTCAGCTAGTAAGGATTAAAACCATTAATGCATATAAACCTCTCCAAATCCTTTCCTAAAAAGGAAATTCCTCCCAAAAGCCTTAAAAATGTCTTTGCTAGAGATTGGATTTTTACATTAAACCAAAGTCTTTTTCAATGATGTAACATTCCTCCCATTTAGCCCAAACATGCATGTCAAATGAATTTGTCTAGAATGCCAACAATTCCCACATGTTCAGTTCAGTTCATTTGCCTTCAGGTTAGACATAACTATGTTAATAGATTTATGGAGATAAACTACAGAACATTTAAGGGTTTCACAACATTTTTCTAAGATACTGTATCACTACTATCTTTCTCTGGGACTATCATAACCTCTTGGTAAAGTAATAAAAAATATAAATAATTCCACTGCATCCTATCTTTTTTTTTTCTTCTTCAAACAAAAAGGGTTTTTTATAAGTTAGATTTAAGGAATTTATTAATCCAAAATCAGACGATCTCCTTTAAAGGAAAAAAAAATCCAACATGAAGACTATGAGTGAATAACCACCTGTCTCTTTGATTTTACTTGTCCTCAGTTAATTGCATTTTTATAGCTAGAGTACCATCATCAGTACTGATGTTTTTAATTAAAAAATGAGAAAAAAATTGAGTAATTTTAAGGAAAAATACTTTATAATACCAAGTTGGCAATAAATGCCACACTTGGAACACACCACATGCACAGATTTTGTTGCATACAGGGAAAAAAGGGTAGGATCAATTGATATGTATAGATTTCCTTCAGATATAACCTATTATGCTTTATTTCCATTACAGATCTTTCCAAGTAAGCTTTTAAAACATTTGAATAAATAAACATAGAGTTCTACATAATTTCTCTGAGTTTGTGTTTCTTTGGGTTTTTATTTGGTTTTCTGTGTGTTTTAGGGTTTTAGGGGGTTTTTTGTTTGGTTTTTTTTTTTTTTGCTGCTGATGGCTTGGGGGGGGTTTAATTAAATTATTAAACTGATTCATAGTATAAAGAGCATAAGCCTTGTGATATAATAAGTAAGTGATGTAATAAGTAAGGAAGCTGCAAGTTTCAGTTCCTTAGTACTTTCTGCTAGTAAGTCTACAGGAAAAAAATAGGTGAAAGATTTTTTGCATTTCTACTCAGGTACATTCGTAAGTTCTCACACAGAAAAGGTGTGAGAATTTTATGTCATTTTATGTCATTTTGATTGCCTAGCAGCACCAGCTAGACCACAGATCCATATCTTAAGTGCAGCAATCTGATCTTCCTAACCAAAGAACAGGTTCTGAAAGAATAGTTTTAAAGTCTCCATAGTGATTGAATCCTTGTGATTTCTGTTCATCAGAAATTTGACTTCCTATTTATTTCCTGTGATGACACCAGTCCTGGGAGTAACTTCTAAAAGCTATTTACATGCAGTAGTTCTAGGCTACTGGCACAAAAGGTGAAAGACTGCATTGAATCATCATGCAGACACCCTTGTAAGTTCTCCAACCAAACCAAACCAAACAAATATTCATCATTATACACCAGCAGATGCAACTAGACCTAGATTTTGACACGAAACACTAGAATGGATTGTAACACCCAAACTCCTCAAATACCCATTCAGGAATGTTTTTTTAACTAGATGTCATATTTCTCTTCCAAGCAACACTAATTCTTGGAAGACAAGTAAAACCTACCTGTTAAACATCAAGCTCTTCCATTACTTGGATATGTCACAAAAAAACCCCAACAAGCAATAGGTTCCTTTGGTCCAACCAATCATCTTCATAGACTTTACAAGCAAAACTTACCTGTAAGGTTAATTTGCAGTTTTGTTATGTCTTTAGCCATGTTGAAACAGTGTTTAGCTTTTTTATATTCATAGTAAAACAAAAATGTATAGGCAGACTCAAGATGGAACTGAACTGCTAAGTGCCAGCTTTCACCATCTGTGAACAAAGCTTCTGCTTCTGTCACTGCAAATTAAGAAAAAGAAAAGAGATGAGAATGCAGTTCAGGAAAGCGGTATTTTAAAAATACACTTACTATACCATGAGAGAAAGTCTGTTGCTCTTTACACCTTCACACATTTAAAAATTCACTGACCGTGTATAAAAGATATATGTAATTTGAATCATTTTTCAAGTTTTATATCTAAGGATTACTACCAGGAAAAAGAAAAGTTCAATCTTTGCTTGTATTTAACAGCAAAGCTGAACTGGGAAATATCTCTTCTGCAGAAAATAAACAACTCTAATTGTATTGGACCTTCTAAAGCACATAAGAACAAAATATTGAGCCAATACCACCCCTGAAATAGAAAGCCTCAAATTGAAGTTTCAACAGCAGATCAAGTATTGAATGGTGGCTTAGGATTCCTAAGACATTTTCTGTTTGGTGTTTTTTTTGTTTGTGTATTGAGTTTTTGTTTGCTGGTTGGTTTTTCAAATAATTATTGACTTGCTGAATTATAAAGATCATGTTCTCCACCTGAACTGGAGAAAATACCTTTGTGAACAGATCTGAAGTCTTTAGGAAAGAAGACTTGACGTTTTTTCATCCAGCATAAAAGCATTTGTATTTCTTACACATTTAAGTTCTATTCCTGCAAATACAGACCATTAAGTTGAGAATGATTCATGCTGATTATTCTTAAATGGAAGTAGGTTTTTCGCTTCATGCTTTATTTTCACATTTTGTAAAAATATTTAGATAGTAAGAAGTCCAAAAAAGCTCACAGCATCATAGTACTGAAAAAGGACTGGTTACCCAGTTACAGCACTGAGGCTGTGCTTCTTAATGGATGCTTAATTTTTCAAACAAGGTTTATTAATGGTGTTAAAAAGTCTTACTATAAAAAAATAGTGTTATCAAGAATTTTTAAAGTATTTTCTCTAATTTTTTTTTAAATTTAGAAATTAGTAGTCAACTCTAGCACAAAAAGATCTTACTGTTTAAACCTCCTAAGCTTTTTTTTGTTGTTGTTAGAACTTGTTAATCCTCAAAACCTTTCCATAATATAGAAAAATTTCTGCTAAATCTGAATATAGCTTTTACACAGCTTTTTAAATTCACTAAACCAAAATTTGCATAGATAAATCCTGCCTAGTTACAACTTTTTCAAAGACAAAATTTAAATTAAAAAAAAAAAAACAAACAAACAACATGAACTACTAATTTAAAAATATTACTCCAAGCCTAGAAAATACTGGATATGCAGGTAGAAGTGGAAACCCCACAAAACCACAATGTTTGAACTGAGTGACACAATACCATTGCAAAGGAAAAAACAATCAGGTTCTAGTGTTTAATTGTGCATTACAACTAGATTTTCCGCAGCTAGCAAGTTTCAATGAGCTCAATACAAGATGACTTGTGCTAAAGCCATATGGTGAACTCAAGTAACACATTGAGAAGCAGTCTCAACACTACCTAAACACCATTTACTCACAGTGCTTGATAAGTTTAGGCACTTAGAAACTTCAAGAACGTTTGGGGAAAGCTTCACATCATTACTAGTACTGATGTAGTGGCCCAGAAGTGGCCCTGATGTCCCAAATTTACACATCCTTCTGGCACCCCACACCACATTTGGCACATGGCCAAAGGGATGGGAAACTGCACCAAGGCCAGCTGGTTTTACGTAATGGCTGCTTCAGAACAGCACAGAATCCTTGCAGCTGCCTTCCATTCAGGTGATACTGACCTAACACTTGAGAAAAATGTAATTTCTCCTAAATTTGAAGGTCTTTTCCTCTAGTAACTAACACAAAGTTTTTTTAGAACTTGATATAGACAAGCAAGTGGGCTATTCAAGCCCTACTCAAAGACAATTTAAAAGGTTTAAAAGTATTTATTTTATGGAATATGAAGGTACTTGTCTGAAATACCAGATGGCTTCAGTGAGAAAAACAAACTGGTAAGAGGCACCTGGCAGCAAAAACTGCCAGGAACAAACTCACTAAATATTCAGGTGTACTTTATTACATCATCTGTCTCTGAGAACCACATCCAAGAGTCTCAAAACAAATCACTGTCAAAAGCCTTTGTCTACAATCACATTTTCATCTGAGAGGCTGAAAAATAACATGTGCCTTAATAGTCCATATCAACTTAAGTGAAATTCTGCTCCCTCTCTACTGATTGCAGTTATGTAAGTGTCTGATAAGCATTATAACAATTATGACTACAAATTCATGCTATCTTAAAAGAGATGCTGCAAGCCAGTAAAACAAGTAACTAGAAATATACCTTGTTTTATACAGGTCTGGGCAAGAGTAAATAGCTCAGGTGATCTCTCTTCCAACAACTGCTGGTGAATATTTACACATCTTAGAGTCCACCAAGGTAATGTCTGAAAGAAAATATGGATATTTCAAGAGCATTAAGAAAATAAAGGAAAAAAAGTAAAGTCGTTTCAAAATACAGATTTTGTACTCCATTCAATTCTAGTTTCTAAAAATTACAAACCTGTCCAAAATAGCTGTTTCATTAAAAAGACAACTGTAACCTAGTGCAAAGATGAACATATCGAGGCAAGTCTACAGTGCTCCAAGGGTTTGATTGATTTTCCCTCTATTAATTTCTCTAACTGCTCTTTGAACCCTGCAAATCTTTAGTACAACCATGTGGTAAGAAACACTGTGAACAGCAAAAGAAAGGAATATTTGCATGCACTTATTTTTGAGCAGCCACTTGCTACTTTGATTTCATAGCTCCTAATTCTTGTAACAGAAAAGGACCAAAATAAAACCAAAACCCCATATCCAGCTGTTTCCTACTTATCTTCTTTTGCGTCACATAGATTAGTTTAACAGAAAGCCAAGATCTCATTCTTCAGCAATCTTCCAGCCTAAAGAGTTCTAAACTATTTAGTTACTGTTTGTATAGAAGCCATTCAGTATTTCTGATAATCCACTGTCATCCTTCTACAGATTTTTTCCTGTTCTGTTTGACCTTTTTTTTATTTCTTCAGGTGGCAGCACAAAGGACCCTGAGAGAAGCAGAATAGGAGCAGAATAAGAACAAAACCCCTCTTGAGAACACATTACAATCACAATTGAAAGTCCTAATGTCTGTATGTTGAACTTCAGAAGGGCAAAGATGTTATTGAACTAAGCAATCACTCTACAGCAGGCAGAGCTGAACCACAGCCCAGGAAACACCTGACTTTAGAAAGCTGTGTACACAAAGCATAAATTCCCCACAGTCTCCTAACCTCTTCTCTAGTTGCAACACAAGAAAATGCATGGAAGTTAACTTTATTACTCTAGTCTCAAAATTATAATTAAGATTCTGATCTGTGAATGCAGAGCACACCTCTAGAGAGGCTCTAATGATTGCTATTTATCGTGGTGCTGCTAGCACACCAATCATTTTCCAAGGAAGATGTGTGATTGCTTCAGAGGCACTCATCTTCTGAACTTTATGCAGGTATGCTTCAGACTGACCTAAGGGCTGTGCAATATTCAAGCACAAACATCTAAACTAATTACATAGAGCTGATTCTAATGTCCCCAGAAAGGAACCATCAAAAAGAATAATAGCATCTATTTCCAAGAGCAATGAAAGATGACTTTTGATATCAAGCTGGACAGAGTAAAGCACACAAACAGGCCTCATGAAAGAGGTCAGATCCCAACATTTCATCATTTATTTAGAAACCTAAAGGCAATTTAAGTAACAAGTTTCAAATTACTTGAGTTTACCTTTATACAATGAAGTATTAATTATCCCACACAACTGAGTAATGATTACATGTTAAATGAGTTTAATGATACAATTTCGTGAGGCCTTATGCTTACCACTTAGAAATGCTAGAATCAGTGAGAACATATTTTTAAAGTTTCAGATAAGACAGCTGAGCTGTGTACAATATTCTATCAGCAATGTTTTTTGGGAGCCAAGTTGCAAACTTGCAGATGATTTTTAAGCATTTACTCTTACATGTAAAATAGCATACAGGGCTTTATTAATGTTTTAGATAATACATTTTGAAGTATTTTACCTTGTTTTACATCTCTGTGCACTACTATTTAAGAGCAAAAATATTAAGAGACCACGCTTCAATCAAGCCAAATGGAAAAAGAATGGCAAGCTTTAATTGCTACACCAATCTGTTGATGAAAGTAGTTCCTATCAGTTGTTGTCTTTGAACTACTATTGAAACTCGATGTAGACACAAATAATTGAATCTCGACCCCATAGAATAAAGCCCCCCATTATGTCATTTTTAGGGGAGGCAGCAGGGCAATTCTCTGTACCAGGTACATTTTCTGTTTCCCTGACTAACCCAGTTGCTGAAATTCAACAGCACTCATCTGTGAATAAGAGGGAAAACGATGGAAGAACTTGGCTTCCAGAAATGCAGTACAGCAAACATCTCCCACACAGTTTAATTCATCACTCATACAAAGACCCAGCTGGGAATGGATGTTGTCAGCCAAGCATAAAGAGAGGCCATGTGGCATTTTGATCTCTAGCCAAATTCTGTTCAACCGGAATTCAATAAAGAGAAGCTGCTGCTGTTAAAAGTCCCCCACTTCCAGAGAGCCCTGCTACCAACCAGGCTGCTGCTGAACTACAAGAGAGGTACAGAGCCTCTTAGAGGTGCTTCATCATGTCCGCTTGTTTTTAACAAACACACGAGAGATTTAGACTTAGAATTCATACAGTAATGGTTAACAGTATCCAAAAGCTTGTTTAAAAGGGTACAGGATATGCAAGCTGCATTATAGGGCATTCCCAGCTACCCTCTGACAAATCATATCCCAAAGTATGTCTTGATGAAGTTGGCTGTATTAAATTTTCTGATTTTTCCAGCTAATAAAAACACCTTGCCTCTCTTTTGGGGAAGACAGTGAGTAAATAGCTCATCTTTAAGAAGAAGATACTTGTGATGAATTGTTATCACCTTGTCCCAACTGTTTCTTAGGGGGAAGAACCTCAGAGCTACAGGAAAAGAAATGGAAGTCAGAATGATTCAATGAGGTATGAAGAAAATAATGAAAACCAATCAAGGAGTAGCTGGTAGTCACAGTCAGTAGTCACATACTTCTTACCTGGAGAGATGTGAGTTTGTGTCTTGAATTCACAAGGATTATCCTGGCTATAAGCAGCAAAATAGGATGAGAAGTCAAGGTATAGACTGATTCACCATCTAGAACCAGCACCTTCAGAATAGTTGCATGCAGCATTTTTGGCTAAAAGAAGGGGAAAAAAAACCAGACAAATTTCAGGAAACTTAAGTTTATTAAAATATAATGTAATATAGAAAAGAAAAAATAGCTATTAATGTATTTAAGGAAAAAGTCTGCTTAAAACATAAAAAAAAAACCCCACAAAACCCAAAACAAAACCAAAACTCAGTCTCTTGGAGTCTCAATGTTTTACCACATCATGGTAAATTCTGCATTGTTTCTTGCTGTCCTGATACACCACAACATGATCTGCAGGACACTGATTTCCTCCCACCTGAAATGAACAGGTCATCCAGTTAACTAACACCACAGCAATATAATCATTCCCATGATCTAAGGAGAAAAGCTTCTGGTAAATCCTTGCCATTCAATTTGCAATCACAGAAACAAAACAATTTTATAATTAAATTAATCCTACAGCACTGAAGTACACTAGATATTCCAGCAGTACTGTCAGTCTGTGTTACCATTTTCTTTCCCTGGAGGCAGCTTCTTGTTGAAACAGCATCAGAGCAGCAATATCAGAGCCATTATTCCCTTTGTCTGATAAATAAAAACCTCTCCCTGCTTTGGATGCGTTCCTGTATGACGTTCTCAACAGTAACTCTTTTACTTAATGGCCTTGAGGCAGCTCTCCAGGGACTCTCTCAGTGGTGATTGTCATCTGACAGTCACCTATTCTCCCCTCCCTTTTAATGCAATGAAAGCTTTGGAGCAGTTTATCTTCAGGCTCAGGGAGATGTCCATTTATCAATCTATTCCTGGTTCTCATATGACAGCTTTCCTTAATGAACAAAAAAATAGGGTTTTAGTTTTCAGTTGGTATAAAAGGGGCAGAAAAAAGGGAATGGAAAGGAAAAAGAACAGAAGGTTAAATGACAGCTTGTACTGAAGTCCCTTGCCTGAGAAAGATTCTTAATCAGTCTATGCAACCAAGATATAAGTTACTTGAATCATATTTCAGCTTTTTAAACTAAACAAATCATAGAATTCCTGAGTTATTTGAAACTGTTTTCAATACCTGTATCAACAGATTACATTGAAGACAAAAATCGTTAAGCTATATGAATCTCCAACATCACTTTTTAATAACAGAGTAATCTTTAAGTTTATTCTGATTTACTGTGGGGTTTTTTAGTTTGCATTAACATTGAAAATACTTCTACTTTGTAGACAATGATTTGGGACAAAGGGGAATTCCTGTATGACATCACTGCAGTCATTTCAATCCCACTGTGGAAAACAATGATCACAACGGTCAGACAAACCACTTGAGAATAAAGGAAAGAAACTGCCAACTGGAAATATACCAGATCTGTTTCACCTCTGGCCATTCAGAAACCAACAACCTTATCAACATTTGTAATTTTGAGAGGGGAAAGTCATCAATCAATACTTCTAAAGATTAATTTTTCAAATACACACACACACACACAGTGGGACACTCAGTGCAATTTTCAGTTTAATGTAAACTTTTTTCCTATCTGCATGTTTTTGATTTTTTCTATAATCAAAGTAGACCACACCTAAAATACTCAACGGGAAAGCAAAGGAGATTAGTTATAAAACCTTTTTCAAAACCAGCCTTGCAATGCTAGAGTTATTTATACTTAAGCACTGTAGTAACAAATTACTCTCAAATTCACATTTCATGTCCTTTCACCACAAAATCCAGTCCTGCTAATGTAACATTAACAAAGAATGAGGGAGGAAAAAGGGAAATTTGATGACATATTACAGCCTTGAAAATAAGCCAAGGAGTCCCAGAGCCAAGGAACTGCTATCTTCTATTTTAACAAATCCATGTCCTTTTCCATGAAACAAATCCCATCAGAAAAGGAGACATCCTTTACCTTTAGGTGAGAAAGTCTAAACCAACATTCATTTTTCCAGCCTATACTCTAAGACTGCATTATCTGTGCAGAATTCACTGCCCTGAGGTAGTCTTTAAGGTGAGAAAACAGCTACAAGTAAGAGATAAGACACTCAAGGTGTTACGGCTTCAAGGACTGCAAAGTTAAGAATTGCAGTCCACCAAAATCTCTAGAACACTGGCTAAGAGCAAAAACAAATTTTGAGCTTGTGTTCAAACAGCTAAATATCTAATATGTTGAACCTATCTTGTAGTTCAAAAATTTCATGTATCTCAAAACAACCACAACCCAAGACTTGCTAATATAATGCTCCTGATGTAGTAAACCTGGGTTAGGTTTTTGAGTCTTTCTATTCTTCATCACACTTGACAAAACAAAGTGGAATTATTTTATTCAAGAGTCATGTTCTCAAAGCTAGATAATTACTTCATGAACATATGCAGAGAAATCACTGGGGTAGTCATCCAGCTTCTGCTGGACCTGCAAGTCCATCACAACACAAAAAATACACACAAATTAAGCTCAATTCACCCTAGACCCATATTTTTTCATCTCTGACACAGCTGTTTCTATATTCAACTTCCAAACAGTAACTTAATAGCTACTTTTAAGTTACTACTACTAAAGCCCTAGATCAACTGCAGATCCAGTACTCCTGGGTATTTCAATTTTCACAATTTTTCAAAAGTATTTCTCAGAACCACTAGTGCCACCTGAGTAATGATAAAAATCAGAAGAAGAAAGCTCCTGCCATTCACATTCAATAACTCTAAAAATATAATGTATGAGAATTTTAGTTTAGAGAATTAGTGTTCTTTTCTTGCTAACGACAGTGACTAGAAGCAAAGTGAGCATTCAGCATGCTTTGACTTTAAATTGAGAACCACCCTGGCCTTTGTAACGTTTCATCAGCTCTTTCTGTCTCGGGGATCCTTCCCCTATAAACAAAAAGGTAAGTGAAGACATAAAGAAGTAGACAAAGGCAGGCTAAAGGCTTGGGAACACTTGATTAAATGGAAGCAAAGGTGGAGCACAGACAAACAAATTATAGGATCAGGAAGCTGCTGCATGTGGCTACTAAGCCATATATACTGGGCTTCTTATATTTTTAAAATACAAAGACTACTGCACAACAATTTGTCATTTAGCAAAACTAAGGTAATTTACCTTCTGGATTAACAGAGTATATATACTGAGGTTACCTGCCAAAGGTTTGGTCCTTGAAAACAGAATTCACCCTTTAGACTTTAAAGCGACAGAAATGTTGCTTTTCTCTTCAGCTCTCTGCAAAGGAATTAAAATTACACAGAAGGCTGTCTGCAGTTTTACAAGCCAGGTAACAGGTGAGCAACGGAGAGCTGAGATCCAGACTGAAGATAACCATGGTGAGCTAGTGCAAGCAAGTCTTGCCTGAGAGCACTACATGTCGAAGAAGTACTTTGGTTATGAAAGCTCTTCTTCATAAATCCTATGAGGGTGACTTGGCTTCACAATTAAGGGGGTACATTTCAAGTGACTGCATTAGGATTCCCCTCTCTGTTCCATAATCATAGCAAGGGAATGTAGGACAAGACTGTAGGCTACTTTAGCAGACTATCTTTGCTTATAAGACTCTGCCTCTGGATTTAGCCTTTGTCATCCATCCTTACATTCCCCACAAGAGGGAGAAATCTGCATAATTTTTAAAGCCTGTATCTTGCTGGTCAAGCACAGACTTTTTTCTTTCTAGCTAGTTCATGCTAATGGAAACCAAGCATCTGGGCCTGAAAAAAGGAATTCACAACAGATTGAATTAACAAGTCCAAGGAATTGTACTGGAATTGAGACAGTAGTGCTATATAGTACATTGGTGTTTTTCATATTAATTATAAGCATGGGCAGAGATGCCAAGAGAAACATGGCGATATTTCAGTCTCTTCCAGCAAAACGATCACATAATGCATAAAAGAAAGAATCATAGAAACATAAGGGAAAAAAAATTCAAATGTATTGCAAAAGTTATTCATTGGGGTCAGCCTGGAAGCTACAAAAAGAAGAGCAGGAAGTGTTGATAAATGCATTGTGAGGACTCCTACCAGTTATTTACATGCATTATCAATTAACAGATTAAGATCTTCCAGATGGAGCTTCTCATTGTTACCAGATATATCTACTTGTGAATAAGAAATCAGACAACAAATAAAGCAGCAAGCAGCTTGTCCTCACAACAGTCTTAATCATCAGTGGTCTTCATTAGTACTACTACACATTTTTTCTAGTTCATTCACTGAAAATACTGAGCTCAGCTGTATGAGGTAATACATAGAAGCTCTGAAACTTAAGATAAGCAAAAACTGAAACTTAAGCATATTAATAAATATGCTCCAACTTCAACAGCTTTGTACCTTTTATTCTCTTACACGCAGAGACAGTGACAATTCTTTTAAGACACGAGGAGCCCATTACTATAAGCCATTTATTTTAAGCACTGAGGTAATTTAAAATGTTTTAGTCTAACCCCAACAAGTTCAAAACAACAACTGTTAATCCATTTTAACCAGAATTCAGTACTTTTTAATACTCCTTTACCACATTCACTGATTAAAAAAATTCAACATAGTATCAGTCAGACTATTAACTAGTGTGGTAAAGTCTCACAGTTATTTTAGAAAACTGAAATACATCTAATAAATAAAACGCTACTTTTGTGTGGCCTCTGAAAATCACAAACCAGTTCTGCAGGACATAAAACCAAATCTTAATAGAGTACATGAATGTAACCATAGTTTAGAGAGAAGGCAAGACTCAATTTGTGGAAAGGGAAACAATATACACATACTCATAAATATTGTTTATTGAAGACATCCAAGAGGCTCCTACTAGCAACTCATCTTAAAGAGGCTAGTTTATTTACTCTTCACCAAAATTAATTACAGTCTCAAATAGCCTTATTGCACTTGTAAGAAAAGAGGTTATCTGGGAGTTTTTGACCTTGATGTGGGAAAAAATAATTTTAGTTTGAAAACCTGGAAAATGGATGATCTGTTTAAAAAGGGATTGTATCAGTCCTGATGACAGAATATGGAAAGTTACAACAGATGGAGAAAGTTAGAGTTCCATTTTTAACCCATGTTTTCTGAATATCTGCGTACACATGAGAGGAAAGCTGGATTAAAGCAAACACAAAAATGTCACTATTGAGATGTTAATTTTTACAGAGTGTTTATATACTAAGAATCCTTGGAATGAAAAATACATAAAGATAATTCAAAACCTTTTGAATTAAGACTTTTAATAAAGAAGAGAACTGGATATTATATTTTAGCGTATAAGTGTGTAGTGCTCTTGAAAAAAAATTAACATGTCAGAAGACAATACAGATAGCAGTAATAAAGGTAAACTTCTGCCTGAATGCATAAATAGCTAAACCTTGAAGCAATATGGAAGTCTGATGGAGCACTCATTAGAAATAAAGTATGTTCAAGTCTGTTCTCCTTTATAATCTCTTGACAGTTTAGTTTCTGCAATCCCACCCCTGCATATGGAACCATACTTCAAAGCATCACATTCCCAGCCAATAAAGAAATATAACAGAAACTAAACAAGAGATCAAATATTTCCTTACTCAACAGGGAATTAGTATCTCATTCTTCCAGACATTAAATGAAATTGCCTGGAAAATAGAAGGATTCGGGGTGACCTAACAGTGGCCTTCCAGTAGCTGAAGGGGACCTACAAGAAAGAGGGACTATTTACAAGGGCACGCAGTGACAGGACAATGGGGAAGCGGCTTAAAACAGACAGGGCGTAGGTTTAGGTGAAGAAATTCTTTGCTGTGAGGGTGGTGAGGCACTGGAACAAGGTACCCAGAGAAGCTGTGGATGCCTCTTCCCTGGAAGTGTACAAGGTCAGACTGGATAGAACTCTGAGCAACCTCATCTAGCAGAAGATGTCCCTGCCCATGGCTGGGGGCTTGGAACTGGGTGATCTTTAAAGTCCCATCCAAGCCAAAATATTTTATGATTCTACAAAATGGTTAATAGAAATTATGAACACTGTATTTTCCTGTATTTGGAAAATCCAGTATTCTGTATTTGTCTCTAAGCTCTGTTAGCAACAGCAATCGTGTAAGCATCGTCTTGGGCTGCAGACTGTGTTAGAGTGCAACCTATGCATACACACTATCACAGACTAGAGAGTTCTCCAGCAAACAGAAACCAAAATTTGCAAGAATATTTCAATATTATAATATTAAATATTATAAACAAATTATAAAGATAATCAAAGAAATAAGGCTGTATTATTTTTACTATCTATGAAGGCAAAATAAACTACTTTTCCCTTCAGAGGTAGCACACTTCAAAAGTTCTAACTCATTTCACACCCTAAAAGTTTTAGTACACTTGATTTCCACTGTTACTTATTCAGTCATCAGAAGATGAGATCTGAATTTCAAATATCAAAAATCATGCAAAAAATAAGCCTATGTATACATACTGTGGCAGCCCTAAAAAATAAACCAAATTTAACACTTATTTAAAAAACAGGAGCAATACTGTGTCTGAATTAGTTATTTAGAAATACAACCTTGCAAATGAACCTAAGGCAGGATTTTGTGAGTTATGGAAGACGTGCCTCAGTAACGCAGCAGAGCCAACAGTTTTACGTGACACTTTTCACATACTACAACTTCCCCTCATTTCACAGTTTACAGCACTTACATTGCTCATGGTCCATACCTTATTCTAGGGAAATTCTAAATTCAAACTCGTGTATAGATTTAGCATTAGCAGAGACTACTGATATGTTCTTCACTGACACACTGCAGTAGTCAGTATTTTACCACAGCTTTAACCCCAAGAGAAAAATCAAGAAGCTGTGCTAGACGCCATGCGAGGAGAGTCTGGACTGTGGTACTACCATGAGGAACAATACAATACACACATCTCGCTAAAAGAAGTTAGGGTGTTCATTAGTAATCTACATAAATGATGACAAAATAAATCAAACTGACAGTCCTCACTTTCATCTCCTACATTCTCTTCTGCTTCTAAAAGCTCTATTTAAATTGGCGTTTTTGTACTACTATTACCTCAATTCACCTGGTATTCAGGAGCTTAAAAGGATACCAAGCATCCAATTCTACTGTTAGCATCTGCCAAACACTCTGCTATTTGCAAGATATGAACTTCTACCTTTCTCTAAGGAGGGAAAATTTCTAAGCCTTTTATAAACGTCTTTCTTCGATCCAGCTGAGAATGTATCCAAAGATAAACACATAAAAAAGTTTATTGATTGCAAATGCCCTTTGAAGAAATGCTCGCCTATATTAAAGATATCTTCTCCATCCAAACCCAACGTTTCCAGCAGGAAGTATCTGAAGCAGAGAAACAGTAACTACTTTTAGGACACTGCTGATATAACTGAAGATGCTGAAATAGCAGCAGTAGGATTGATGATTACGGCAATTCATTCTGGCACCCCGCCTTGCAGATGTGCCTTCTCTCACACACCTAAGTGTTATGGTTACTTGTGAAAAGCTGTGACAATAAAAGGCCAGCTTATTAAAATCCAAACCTACCTCACAGAACTTCTGTAACAATGAAGGTGGCAAAAAATCCTGGAGCTTTAACTGAACAGGAGGCCCAGTCCAATTGCTTTGAACAAAGAGCTGCAAACTCCCCACACCAACCAGAAACATCAGCCTCTGCCTGCAATATAGATAAGAACAGCAATTAGCGACATATTACATTTTCACTTATGGCTACAAGAGCTGATTGAATCTTGAGCTAGCTCAAAACTCTCAGCTTAAAAAAAAATCACTCTCCTGTGAGGAGGGTAGAATGAATGGAATATTCAAGAATGCACTTAGGAAACTAAAAGTCCTCAAAACGTGTTTGTTTATAAAGGTTGTAACTAATGCCAAGCATTTTGGAGGTAGAGTTCATATATTTCACAATTTAAGGCTGTACAAAACTATCACAGATCAGAAGATTAGCAAAGGATGCAAACAATCCAATTGCCTATTGCATGGTTCTTACAGTTTTTTATAATACATCTAACTCTCAGCATTTTCACAGAAAAATAGTGCATTAGCATTTGTTGCAAAAGAAAAAGTTTGTTTTGACATAACTGTTTATTTTCACTCCCTCTGATAAAAAAATTAAATGAAATCAAAAATTCAGAATACTACCTCCAAGTTGGTTCAGACACTTTGGCAGTAAATAATATCTAATTCATCATGCCTTTATTTTAAATAATAGTAGTTTATTGAAAGATGAAATTAAGAAACTTTTTTTCATTTCTGAAACTAGGTATGGCAAAATTTTCTTTGTCTACAAGACTAAGCTCATTTTACATTAATATGATTTCCTTGGCAAACGATCAGTGTGGTCTGCAGAAGGCACGGCATCAGAATGTAATGGTCAATTTAACAGGTGTAGCCTTTTAAAGACTTATATACAAACTTCTGGTTTGTTTTATGATACCTTAATGACTTGGAACCTTACCGACAAGGGCCCTAACACATAGAGAATGGGCCTCCTAAACTACAGAAAGTCAGCATTTTAATTATGCAGGTTTGATATAAACACTGGTATGATAAGGAGCATAATTGAAACAGAAAAACCCAGTCCTTTCTTTTTGTAAAAACAGAAACTTAGAGATCTAAGAGCCCTCCAATCGAAACAAAAAATAAAGTGTTATACAACCCCTTAAAAACCAAAGTAAAACAGAAAAGCTGAACACAAACAAGCAGCTGGTGGGCAGCAAGAATGCAACAAAAGATGTAAAACAATAAGAAAGCAGGGGTAGGGAACATTTAATTGAAAATTAAACAACAACAACAACAAATAACAACAACAACAACAAAAAAAAGCCCACATCTTTCAGGGGAGTGAGAGAACAAGGACTGGCACAAACAGTTCTTGTCCCACAAGACAAGCTAACACTTACTGGCTGTCATTATTCAGCCAGGAACTATCTGTTAGGAAATATGAATAATATCCAAGATCATCATTAAACTTCCAAATAACTCAAGAACATAAAACACTAACAATTATTGTATACTAAATTATTACCACTACACACAAAATAATTTTTCTCCCATGATAAATGATGCTTCAAAGCTTCTGAAAGGTAACATACAGAACAATCAACCATCCCTGCATTGTGATTTGATACTGTAGTCTTTTGAAGATAATTTTCATTATTTTCTAATTTACACTGTTTCTACCAGTAACAATTTATTTATTTATTTTAACATTACTATCTGGAAAGCAAATTTGCTTCAACAGTTTTATCCATGCAGAACGCCTCTGGAACAACTGATAACCAAATCCATTACTTTGGCTGGGATACTGTTTTTCCAGTGCTTAATTTGTCATCACCAAATTTTTATTTTCCCCACTTTTTCCCTATCCCAGTCTCCCAGTCTCCTTATCACACTCACTCTGTATCAGCAAACCAATTTCAATTCAAACCAATTTTGTAATCCCTGCAAGTGCTGACCTTCCTTGCCTATACCCAATTTTTTTCCAAGAAAATGAATTCTGTCTCCCTGACTGCCCTTCACACTGACAGTGCAGACCTGCAGATGCTCACCTCCCAAAGGTTGCCTGAAAAGCAACAGAGAGACTGCTGCAAATGTCCCCCTTGCCATGGTGATCTACATCATTTATTTTGCATTTTCCCTAGATATATGTCTGTATCCACTCATCTGGTTTTTTCCTTTCTTTGTGTGAATGAGGGTTTTACTGCCTTTTTTTGAAACACTGTTTACACCAAGTCCAATTGTTCGTCATGATGCAGAATCACATGCATTCATATTGCTGTATCAAATGTTCCTCAAAAATAAAGGACAGTGCATTTGTATTTTTTAAAAATGGATGTGTATATAATGCTAGAATTTACAAACAAAATAAAAGATATTCAAAAGCCAGGTTCAGCTTATGAAGTTACAGGTTTCTGTTCTTTTTAGTAATGCCAGAAATTACAGAAGAGTAGGCAAAACTATTCAGTGTCTAACTTTGCTATTTTTTCAATTCATGAACATCAAAGCAAGCAGCAGAAACAACAAGAATTTCTTCATTTTCAGTTTTCATTACATACAGCACATCAGTTAACCAACCATCAGATGGCCCATGAGAAATACCAGAAATTCCATTCAGTGTTCAGCTTGGGAAATCATAACAAGCTTTATTGTATGGATTGCTTTTGCCAAGTTTGGTATTCATTTCTATATTGAATAAGGTAAAAGTAGTAAATACATACTCAACAAAAAACAGTGTTAATTTCCTTGCTCCTTTAGATTTTGGAACCTGCACACCATTTCCTTCCAGTCTTTTGAATCAAACTATACTTCAGCCAAGGAATGCACCTCCTTCCTCTGGAGCTTAGGGAAAAAAAAAAAACCAAAAAAGGTATTCCCCCCTCTGCAGGGTTAACACATACCCTATTGCTTCATCCTTCAAATTTTGCTGATTAAAATACAGCCACGAAGCTACATTTTCTGTAGAAAACAGCTTTTAAGCATTGTAGTGAGTAGTAACAGCAGGAAAAAAGCAAAACAAAAAATACCCTATTTAACACATTTATTGTAAGGAATGCTTAATTTTAAGGACATAAAGGCTTAAAGTGCCATAATAAAAATGTGTCTGGGGCAGGGAAAAGAAGGCAACCAGTTAAAGGGATAGAAATGTTGCACCAATTTTTAAAATGCTGCTAAACCATTGTCCTTATGGAACTATGGATTTGAAAGCGGAAAAAGTTACAGAGAACTTGTCCACAAAAATTACTGTCTAGATCCAAATTGTGAGCTGTTTTGCCCTCAAGCTGCTCAGTTTTAGCTTCAGAAAAAGAACTCCTTAAGAGTTCTTTTAACACTATTACAAAAACATACTTTGCACTGTTTATACTGTGCAAAAAGAATAAGATTCACATTATCCAACTTTCTGTTTCTGATTGAATTCAACTCCTACTGTGTTTTTAAATCTCCGGAATTACAACTTTCATTTCAAGAAAAAAAAAATTTTAACTTATCCCATCTACAAAAAGTCACAAGAAAACCGTGTCTTACTGAATTTTCTGGGACAAAACTTTAAAGGTTTGCTGTACTTCTTTTGAATCACTCAGTGGAAAAAGAAAATTACATTTTAGGTATTAAAAAAAAATAAAAATACACCCACCCACGCCAGTTTCATCATAAGCAATGCAAAGTCTGGATGCAAAGGTTATTTAGATTCCTTCTATAAGGCCTTCACAGGACATAGGGTCTGCAGGTAGGAAAAATAACTATGTGACACATTTTAACCCAGAAAGTCATGGGACACCAAGACAGTACAGGTCAAAGTGCTCTGCAGTGCCTACCTAAAACAGGAAATCATCTTTCAGACAAGCAACCTCAGTAAAAGTTTTTGTCTAAGAGAAAGCCACAACTTACTTCCTTCAGCCCCCAAAACTTCTTAAATTATTAGTAATGGAGCTTGAAAAATTCACTTGGATGCTACAAACAAAACTGTTTCTGGCAGACACTGATAGGTTTTGAAGACTCTTTGTTTTCATTTTGAATTAACTTCAGGCTATAATTTTGGGCAGAAAACCCTCTGTCTGCTTCTGAAATGCTAAATATTGCAGATCTGCCTCCATATCTTCTGGCAAGTGGGCTTCTAAAGCAGCCCAGAGCTGCAGAGCAAACAAGAAAAACCTCAAAGACCAGAGAGCTGGAGCATGGGCAGCCAAGGAACAAATTCCTTTGCCGTCTGCAATAGGAGTGTGTATCTGCACTATAACAGGACACATATGAAGTTCCATTGATATAGATTATGATTACCTTTCAGAAGTTGAATGGCTTAAAAAGGCAGTAACACATATTTGAAGCAATAATTAAGATCAGGATTGAGGCTATTTCAAGTGCTGACTGATTTTTCTTTCCTTGTCATGTTATTCAAACTACTGCAAGGAGATAGAATCTAGAAATACTTGAAAATTTCTCCAGCTACTATTTAACAGTAACAGCACAACAAGGTAAGGAAGAAAACCCAAAGAAAGACCTAGCAGAAAACACGCATGGGAAAAACTTCGTAACACTCCAACTCAGAAAGCAGGAGTGCATTGTATTGTGCACCACAGCAGAAGATGAGTATTTGACACACTATGATCACAAGCAAATCTCAGCTCATTTTTTCAAACAGCTCTTCTTTTCTCTGCTATTTTAGCAAAAACTCTTAGGTTTATATGTGTCATACCAATACACACATATTTGGACTCTGCCAACACTAACTGCTAACAATTACCTTCCTCTTACCTTTATTTTTTAAGCTTTATCTTCTCTTATCATTTGCTCTTTTTTTACCTTTTAAAATTTCTATATATATACACAACACACACAGTTTTCCGTTTCTACTATCTCTAGCAGGTCAGATTGCAGTCTGTTCATCATTTACACAGCAAACTGTAAACAGTAAATTCAGACTCTTTAACAGCAACAATTAGCACATAAAGTACCATTAAGAGAATCTCTATCAGAGAAAGTGTTGGGAAGAAAATAATTTTTTGAGGAACAGCATCCATGAGTTACACCTTACATTAAAAAGAATAGAACAACCTCAGTTGTTTGGAAGTCAGACTTAAAAATACAAGCATTGGTTGGACAGTAACATTACCCAGTACTTCAAGCAGCCACATAAATGTAAGACAACATTTCAGAGAGAAAATTGTTAGTTGTTTGATGACATATGGCAAGATGAATGTCTATGTGTGACTTCTTTATACCAGAACCCTCTGAGGTAATATCAAATAAAATAAAGCTAATGTTTCCAACAAACTCCCACATCACAACATCATTGTTTCTTTCACTGAACAGTAAAAAACGGATGCCCAAGGGAGCAGGGGGAATAACACATGAAATTTGTTTTCTGCTATCCTGTCAGTACAAGGATTTTGAAGGCCCTATACAAATTATACATTTTTTAAATGTGTTTTGTGAAAATCAACCATATAATACTAAACTATACTAAATTTCCATAGAATAAATCATAATTTCCACCTTTCCACGTTATCAGCCTCTGCAGAACGATCCAGGTATGCCAGAATCTGCTTCTCCAAGTAAGTGTCAATGTTCTCCTCTGTCACAGAGGTCGCACTGAAAACATTCTGAATGGCTGAATTTGAAAATATTGCCTCGTATTTCCCATCAAACATCAATTGCATTAATGATCCACTTTCTAGAAGAGAAAAAAAATCAACACAGAAATCAGTGTCAACTTTCAAACAATTTTGTCTTTCAAGACCCATTACACCTATTCCAATGAAAATATCTATCACTCCCCTTCTAAAGAATGTATCTTCATTTACATTGCAGGGAAAGTGTAGCTGCACTGAAACTCGAGAGCAGCACTAGCAGGTGTCACTTCATTCCAAATAATTTGTATTGAAGTTACAGTGAAACACAAATGACCAGATGAATGTAAAACAAAAACTTGCACAGAAATTTCAGGAAAAATAAATGGATACCCTTTTAAAATACTTCAGTTATAACAGTAGGATATTCTTCCTTCAAATCATTTTAAATGAACAGTAAACTCCTATAGATAAGACAATACTTTCAAAGACTGGAGAACTTATTTAGGGAAAATGCAACAAATAAAAATGATTCAATATTTGCAGAATTCAGTGAATAAATTCTTATGCAAAACTGGAGAAACTGCTCAGTCCTTCATTTACATGCTTAGAATATCTACAAGCAATGGGCAATGAGATTTGATCTTTACAAAAGAATTATTTCCTATGGTAACTATACTATCTCAATTAAAAGCCTGCATATGGAGCAGATTCTTAGGAGTAATTACGAAGGTGGATTTAGACTCATGACTGTTTTAAAAGCCTGATTTTAACACAAAGGGAAGTCAAAAAATGCTATATATTTCTAAGAAGTCTCAGACCCATCAAGTTCTTGACCCAGGCTACAACTTGATTCACAGAAATGTCTTCAGATACACTACAGATACGCTTCAGATATGCTACAACACAGCACTTGTTGGAACAATCTGGCCATGTTAAAACCTGCTGTTCTTGAGCAAAGCCATTCTCTGCCTACCCTGCACCCGTGGCTCCATGGGTGAAACTGGTTTCTGACCAGATGATGCAGGTGTTGGTGATGGCTCAGCTGAGGAAATGCAGAGGTCTTCACAGGATAAGTGCCTTACTATCAATCTGTGATTCCAGCCGGGGACTGCAGCCCCCTGCACTCAGTGTTACTGTGGCTGCACTAACATCAGCAGCAACCAATTTAACACCGGCACAGCTGTGGATACACAAAAGCAGCAGCTGTGCCAAGAGGTGATCTGAATATCAACCCCAAGCTCATCCAGCTAAACAAGTACTTTAAATTTTAGAAATGCAGGAACACAGAGGGCAGAACCACTTTCAATAACAGCACTGGGTGACTGTAGGAATGGGTGACAGAGACTCACTCATTCTAATGTCTCCGCACCACGCTGTTGACCAAAGTTTACTTCTGCTCTTCACAACGATCTACTGAATGATGTAAGAGATAATGTGTGCCACGTATTATTTAAAAAACATTTTAAGCTGTACCTGGAAGGACATATACAAAAGAATAGCAGTGGTTCCGCTGACATCATACCCTCACAGAGAGTGGACATAACAAAAGATTTTTCTCCAATCTTTGCTTTGGAGACACTTTCTCTCACCAAATGACAACTTTTTTAGATTGGATTCTAGTTGCCCAGACAGGCAATGCTGCAGTTTGTAGAATAACTATGGGCTGTGAGGAGACGTGATGATGAATGAGGAATATTGAGGTTCTTCTCTTTCCAGTAACATAACTGTAAGCATGTAAAATCTGCTTTTGATTCAGTGTGTAGCCTTCTATCAAACACTACACAAATTCAGGGTCACAGCTTTTAAATTTGTTTTCAGGATCATCAATAGGAAGGGCCCATGTCCCCATATCTTATAGCAGGACACTACTTAAAGTACTTCAAAACAAACCAAAGCTAAAAAATCAATCTGACAAAAAAAAAAATCAGAAAAACTCCATACCACAAACAGCACGCACAACTCTTATTGAAAAGACAGCAGTCACATCAGCTACCATTCTTGGACAGTACAATGATTAAGGTCAAATAAAATGTCACATAAGGAAATAAGAGCTGATTAGCTCTGTACGGTTCTTTCCCAAAAATGAGTAAGTGCTTAGGTAAGGATAAATGAGATTTTCAATACGCTACAACATGGCACATGACTTGAGCACAACTCTACCTCAGTCTGCCTGAAACGTGGAAGTACCTTTACGTGACAAAGGTTACATTTTAAGACCTGCTGCGTTCCCCTGCAGGAAAGCTGGGTCTAACCAACTCCCCTCAAAAGACTATTTTCCACTGATCGCTCAAGCGAATAACTAATAAATATACAACAGGCAGCTCGTGCCAGGCTCTTCCTTCCCACGTTTTGCTCCAAGAGCGCGTTCCACCTCACTGCCAGGTCCCAACAGGCGCAGCCTTTCACTCGGGAGGCGGCAGGAGGGAGCCCCGTGCCCAGGAGCCTCCCGAGTGCGGCAGGAGGCGGCTGCCGGCACCGCTGCGGCTCCGGCCCCGCCGCCCGCACCG
>VXBR01001107.1:1929504-1993282 GCA_013400215.1 Cisticola juncidis
AGCGGCCGCAGGGAGCCGCCATGACAGCGGCGCGAGGCACGCCGGGAAGGCGCGCTGGCCCCGCCCCGGCGGCGGCGTGAGGGGAGCGCGGGCACCGCCAGGGCCGGGGAGGTCCCTTCGCATCCCGGGCCGGCGTTGGTCCCCAGGGAACAGAGTGGGGATAGGGCCAGGCACGCGTGTGTGTCCGTGTCGAGTCTGCCTGGGCGATTCCCTGTGGAGAATCACCGAAGGGATGAGGTTAGAAGGGAACAGCGTGAGGCAGCTGGTCCAGCCTTCATCGTCCAAGTTGCCTGCTCGAGCAGGGTCATCCCAGAACACATAGCACAGGATTGCATTCAGATCGTTCTGGAATATCTCTGCTATGAATGAAGTCCCATAAAAAACAAAATTAATTTTAGCAGCACTTTTTTAATTGACATGAATACAAGCACATACAAAGTCAATTTGGCAAGGGTCAATTAAGTGTGATTAAGGTTCTGATAAGGCATAAGCAAAACCAATGGGGGTACGGAGAGGGACCATCTCCCTCCTCAGGTACAAAACAGAGTAATCCGAACTACACTTAAATACTATTATGCTAATGCATATTCATTAATACTTTCCATAAATCTCCTATTTTCAATTCTTGAAATCTGCATCACTATACTGCACAGCGCGTGGTCCACTTTTGCTAGGGGGTCGTCTGTCTTCCTTTGGTGGTCTTTGGGATGAAGGCTCCCCCTCTTCCTCCCTGTCCTTTGAATAACCTTACAGGTTGCACATGTGCACTAAACTTCGTGTTATGTAAATAAACATTATGTTCCAAAAAATAACCTTATATTTCATAGATAAAACCACAACTTGGATTCCATACCTGGAATCGTCCCAACTTTATCCATCCCAAGGTCAACTCTGTTTTTTGATTTTGCTTATCTCAAAACTACATCCTGTATCTTATTTTTCACATGTAACATCTGCAAAGGAGTCTATCCGCTTTGTGACACTAACCACGTATACTTTTCCTTTATTCCTTTATAACAAATATTTCTAAAATATTGACATAGTTACAATTTAGTTAGCACAAATCATATCCATTTATCACATCTCCAGTGAAGGACACTCCATGGCCTCTCTGGGGAATCTGTTCCAGTGCTCAGTCACATGCACAGTAAAGAAGTTCTTCCTCATGTTCAGCTGGAATTTCCCGTGCATCGCTTTCTGCCCTTGTCTATTTGGGGAATAGACATTAATTATCATTGCCTCTTGTCCTATTGCTTGGCACCACTGAGCAGAGCCTGCCTCCATCCTCTTGACACCCTCCCTTCGGATATCTATACATCCTGTGTGGAGAATCCTCTGGGATCCTAGACAGTTGCAGGCTGAGGTGCCCAGCACTCAGGGCAGGCAGGTCAGGATTGTGCTTTGGTCTATCCTGGTGTTAATTTCAGCACCTGTCCAAACACAGTGTTGATAATATTAAAATTAAAATTCCTATTGTGAGATTTTGTGCTTTTTATTTTCAGGGAAAAGCAGTAAAGTAACATTTTCTGTGAATAAATAGTTGCTAAATATAATTCCTTAATAAAAAGAACAAATATTTTGCTGTCTTCCTCACCTCTGCCAGTTCCCCCAATGTGTGGGGTTTTACCCTCACAATTCAGTTCTGGGAGCATCCTGAAACATCTGGAAGCTGCAGCAGGTATGTGGGCAGGGATACCCCTGGCAGGAATTAGTGCACTCCTTCCTGGCACTGGACTGATTGTTATTGCTGATTTAAAAGATGGATTGGAATGTTTGTCAGTTGCCACAGACTTACTGAAGTCTGCTACTGAAGTTGTCTTCCCTAAATCATTTGAAGAATATACATTTCTCAAAGAACAATCAATATGTTTTGTTTGCATCTAAGGATAGCTTCTGCCAGATGGTTTAAGGGGAAGAAAGTCTTTGCAGGGCTATGTACTGCAGATTCAAGATTTTTTTTTAAGCAGCATAGTGCTGCTTATTATTTCTAAGCAGGAAGTAAATAATAAAAATTTCTGGTAACAAAGTTTTCAGAGAATAACTTTCATCTTCAACTTTTTTTCTGAGAGTGTAAGAAAATTACACATATGAAATATGCTGCCATGGTATCTGAACTAGCACATTTAATATTGCCTTACAAGATACCTGTGCTGCTGTATTGATGCAGTATTTATCTTCTGCTGCAGGGTTTTTCCTAAAGCCTTTTGAAACAGATGATCTCCTGTGGACAACAAAAAAACTTGCTAACCATAAAAAAAAAGATTTTGTAAGCTTCAAGCAATTAATATGAGCATAAATTCATTCTTTTTAGCTGCTGTTTGTAAAAGCTGCTGTTGCATGATTTTTAAACTGATCCTGAATTCTGTGTGCCTGGTGTCTGGTACTGCTGGGGAAAGAAGCAATTGTGTTGTGTGCCATTCTTGAGCAGGAGTAGATTTGCTATTTGAGGAGTGGGGAAAGGCGAGGAATTGTTGAGGAAAAACCGGCTCATTGGTATACCAGGATGAAAATTTGCAGGATTGTACAACCAAACATCTGCAATTCTGAGGAGTACATTTGATGCGTCCGGTGAGAGGATGGGAGGTGCAAGGCTCATATTGAGGAATTCTATCCGTTTTTGTTGCTTTGGCTCTGTAAGTTCAGTCAGGTTATATCCCACTAACCAGCTGGGGTCTGTGATTCATCATATTTAAGGTTCATCATCTTAGTTACAGCACCAGAAGGTTTGGGCTTGTTGGAAGCCTGAGGGCCCCAGCAGACATCAGCTAAATGTTCCAATTCTGTTCCAGGGTTTTGCTGAGTTAATGCACAGGCCCTCACCATCAGGAGGGTGGGGCCCTCAGAAGGCTCCCAGCATATCCACTGCTTTTCCAGTTACATGTGCAATTTAAAAATAAACTTAGGCTCGCAGTCTCAAGGTGACAAAGGCAAACGAGTGGTGATTATTACACAGCTGTTACACAATCCTAGCAGGACATCTCAGGCACAGGCACGGACGTGATGCTTGACAGGGATTGTGGTTGCTTCACTGCACTCACCAAGCAGCTCTGCATCCCTTGAGTCTCTCTGACCACTTGGCCAGCTTATGCTCTTGCTTCACCAAACCCCAAAGAACAAAATCATTGGGCAGTCAGTGAAGTGGAGGTAGGAAAGCTACATTTCTAAAATAATAAAGGCTAGGGAATTCTTCTCTTTCTCACAACTTTATAAAGCAGTAACAGTTAGTGTGGGCCACTGCACCTCAAGAAAAGATTGATTCAAACCACTCTTTGGGAATGTAAAATGAAGAATGTGGCTAGTTGCAAATAACCCTGGACAGCTCTTCTCTGGTGGTATTGTGGCAACTCTTCTAGAAGCTGACAATAATCTTCATAAATTATTTGGAATATACTAAATATTACTGTATCTCTTTTTGCATGGTATCCAGGAACAGTAAATGAGTAGAAAAAGGGGAAGTAGGCCTCCAGTAAATACAGACACTATCTGTAAAACACAGCTGTAATATTTGACGTGCAGTCTTCCCACTGGTAATAAGTTAGTTTTTCTAAAATTTAGGCATTTAGTAGAAAACCTATTGTCATTCCTAATGTCCATGAATTAGTGTTTGCTGACTATTTTGCAAATGGGGCTCTGTTCCTTCTTTTTTTCTCCTTTTTTGTCACATCAGAATATAAATCATCTGAACTTTTAAAAACTAATTATTACCTGGTTAGTTAGAAGAAATTTGCTCTGCCTCAACTACATAACATGTGTGATTTTTTCAGATGATGAAACCAAAGCTTACATGGAAATAATTCAATTTACTTTAACAAAAGAATTCAGAAATTACTCTTTCATTAAATAAGCATGTCATATTTGCCCAACTAGACATTTGCAAAGTATTTGATGACTTCTTAGATGAGCTCATACAGAAGCATTATTTTATGATGTCTAATTTTTTTTATACAGCAGCATTTTGTCTCTTTGCTAGCTTCGAAAGGAGAGAAGGATTTAAAATGAGATTTAAAAAACATTAAATGGCTCTCATTAATTGGATTCTCTTTGTTAGTGTGGAGAAAGAAAGCCAAACAAAATTGGTTCCAGTCACGCTACATCAAACAGAAATTTTAGCTGAAAGAGATAGAACATTTTATTAAAACTGCCTGATAATTTTAATGTCTTCAGCGTATCCACAAACACAATTATATTTTTGAACATAGAAATTTGCATGGTTACCTGTAAGCTGAAATATGTTTTTGAGATTACCTCACATGGAATCAAAGAGTGAATAGTTCTGGCTCTTGGATCCATTTGTGTCACAACCAGGGCACAGTGGTTACGGCACTGCTGCCAGGACATTCCTGTGGGGCTGTGTTGGCACGTGGGTTCATCCAAAACACAGACTGTGACAGGCAGCAAACAATGGAGGGGTGATGAGTTCCTGGTCTGGAGATCCCAGCTGAATCCTTAATTCATTGTCTGTCACCAGGGAAGAGCGAAGCTCTTGGGTGGTCAGCTCCAGTTGTGCATGAAAATCACTTGCAGTGATGCTTTTTATGTTGGGACTCCAAAAATTTGGGGCATCTCTGTGACTTTTGACTTCAGTAAGATTTGGTGCATGACTTAGGGAATAAGGATTGGTCATTCCTGGTTTATATGCAAGATTTGGTGAGTTCTGTGGATGCAATATGGCATGCCATGTTAATATAGAATATTCCATCTGAATCAGGAGAAAATACATGCTACGGGTTTGTGACTACTTTTGTAAGAATATAACAAAGCAGTTCTCTTCATCTTTCTGTCGTAGATTCTTAAAAACGTGAGCTCAATTGTTACATTATCAGACACTAATGCATTTGATGCAAATTGGATTCCAGAATTGGTTTAGAACTACAGAATAGTCACCAAATTTAGAAGTTACAATGTACCTTCCAGTACAATTCGTCTAACTAATTAGCATGAAGGATTTAACAGTGGCATTAGCTTAAATGCTCTGTGTTGATTTGTAATGACAGGGACACAACAAGGAACATTCTGCCTGATGAGAAGAGTATTATACTAGAAACTTCCCATTGCTCACAGCTTTGCCAAATAGCACAAATACCAAGTTTGATGTTTTCTATTTGGAAAATGTCCCTTAAGTTGGACTTGTAAGCAAACTAGGTGCAATTCCTCTTATTTTTAAACACAGGCACAAAAATATTTGTTCTTGTATTTTCTGCTCTCCTCTGAAATGTGTATTTTGGATGAGGAGTGTGGTGCCCTGTATGTCAGAGAATTACTTTTTTCTGTCTCAGTTTGAATTTGTTAAAGTAAAAATTCAGCATGGCTTTGCAGTCATAGAATTATAGTAATAGAGGAATAGAACTTACAAGAACCAAATGTTAAGGCAGGAGGCCTCAAATGCTGGAAGTGCCTGGAAAAGACAGAAACCCAATTGTTCTAGTGAATTAATCTGGATAATCACTTGTGCAATATTTATGAAAAGTTGATGGTTTATGGTAATTTCAGATGTTATTTTGGACAATATGAGACATCACTGTGGATGCTATTGGTTCTCCAAAGTTTGAGGCAGGCAAAACTGACTGCAAATGTTAGAAGTTGCAAAGAAAAAGGTTCTAGTAAAATAGATTACTAGATTATAGTGGAGGGAAGTAGATGGAGAGAGGGTATTCACACTTAAAACACCAGTAGATCTCAATGTCCTTCAGCAATTTAAAATCTGCACTGAAACGAATTCTCATATTCTCCATAATGAGTTTCTCCATAAATCCTTGAAACTGCTAGCTTCTTTGAGGATTATCTGTCCTGGCCAGAACAACAATAAGATAAATGTTCTCTTTCAAAACCTGCCTCAACACGCTTGTCAATATTTACTATACATTTATAACTTGACATGGTGAAGGATTGATGAGATCATTACAGTGGATTAGGATGACTCATTTCCCTGTCCTTCATGACTGCTTCTGCTGAGCTCTTTACTTCTCCTGACTGCCCAAAGGAGAAACTCTGACGTCTTCTGAGCAGGCTTCCAGAGAGTTAGAAGAAATCAATCCATTCTTTTGCAGTCCTTGAAGATGTCCAAAGGATTCTTTAAGTCTTAACAAATTTTCTGTGTAAAACCAGCATTCAAGTGATTTTTCATTCATCTTGCAGTTGTTAATTGTTAGACTCCACAAAATTAGGAAATCTGTTGGTGTCATTCACAATCTCTTACTTTCCACAGGCAAGGTATCAATAAAATCAGGCTTTGACTTTGACTGGTAACTTCTGTACAATCTTTCAGATCCCATGGCAGAGTGAGTGGTATCGTATTCCAGTCCTCTTCCAGGTTTCCTGAGGCTAGTAGGAGGAAAATAAGTTTCTATAGGTTTTCCAGCTATTCTCAGCAGCAGAATTATGCTTTACTTTTGTGGCTGTGGGAAATTCTTTCATCTTTCTGATGCTGAAAGTTTAGGAACATTCTGTAGGGTTATGACAAGAAATGCTTATGATGAGAAAGCACTTTTTATACTTACTGTGTGCCTGAACTCTGCTGATCTGTTTATACATCCATTCTGTTCAAAGACTGACTGTAGCAATTATTAGTGAAAATAGATTAGGAAATAGTAAGGGATTAGCCCCATGTCTACAAGTTAATTTTGTTCTGCCATGAAATAAGCTGCAGGGCATTGTGATCAGACTTTGAACAGGAGAGCAATAAAAACATTCATACTGTTCTCAGCCTGTTCACCTGAAAGAAAAGCAGTTGCTTTAGACTTACATTGTATCTCAGAGGAAAAGCTATTCTTGTTAAGCTTTATGAGTAAAACAGTTATTAACAATGAAACAGTTCTGAGTTTTGGTCCTTATCTACTGCTAATTTTAGGATATTTGTTTGAATTGCCTAAGGCTCTTTTTCACTATATAGTACCTTGAGGTTTCCTGATAAAGTATGACCTGAAACAAATAAAGGTATTTTACTAAGGAGCAAAAGTTATCTAAATCCAGATTTGCAGTAACAAATTTAGAAAAGAAAACTTTTAAATTTTACGAGAAATTTGTTAGAAATGTAGGGATCTATCAGGAGCTGGAGAGTGCTTTTTATCTTTGTATGGATTCACACACAGCAAAAATATGTTGGTGGTCTGACATCCCAGAGTGGTTTTGAATTGTCTGAATCACAGAACTGCATCATAATGACTCATTCTCATTGCGTACTGACATCCCTGCTGGGAAAGAGCTGCTGTCTCTCCCTTGTAGCAATTTCAGTTGGCAAATTTTTGTTTTCTCCTCCCAGTAAAGTTTCTGTTCTAAGAGATGTCTACAGTGGAGCTTCCCTTCCTTCAAGAAGACAGGCACTGTTTTGCAGGTGGTGTAAGTCATTTACTGCTCTATTAGAAGCAAGTATTCACTCCTCCAAATGGAGAAGGAATATGAAATCCTACCTACTTTTCTAGGGACTTTGCTATAACTGAATTCCTTCCAATGCCAACACACAAGAGGATAACACAAGCAGAATGCTGATTTGTGCTGTTTGTATGTGCCTTTTCTTTATAGATGTAACATTTAAACCCTTTAGAATAAAGATACTATAAAACAATCTTGTGTGCAGCCACCAGAAGAAAAAGCCTTTCTAAAATAAGATGATCAGCCAGTGCTATGAATTCTTTGTATTCAGTTCCACTCACTTCAGAACTGTCCAGCCTGGAATGAAATGGTACATATTCCTTGAGTTTTGCCACCATTCATCAGTCCCAGATTGGGTGAACCAGGAGTGGCACACATAGAGGAGATCCTTCACTGACTGTATTCTTCTAATCTCTCCGCATGTAGATGAGCCATGTTTTAAGGGCAGATCTCCAAATTTATGCTGGGGGCAGGGGGAAGTCAATACATGCTTTTCACAGAAATTGTGATGATTTCCCCCCTCTCTCCCTCCTCCCATGCTTATCATCCTCTATAACCTTAGTGACCTAGTGGATGATCTGTCTTTCCCCAAAGTCGCTAGAATTGTTGCTCTCTGCATTTTTCACAAGGACTTTTCAGGTGAATGATAGTATTACTGCCAAATTCTTGTCAGCACACTTGGGCTAAGAGCATATGACTTAATGTCTGGCAAAAGTCCTACAGGATTTGCTTCTGAAAATTGATAAGCCCTCACAAGTTGAGGAAAGATCAGGCCAAAGAGGCATAATGAAGTGCCCTTCTGAATAAAAATATCATTTCTTAGAACTTCCAAGGAATATATTTTGGGTCTTTGCTGCTACATATGTCTTGACAGTGCTCTTAGGTCTTCTTGTCCAGACCTTTTTTTTTTTTTAACTCAATGAAGCCATGTCTTGACTTCTCTTACCCAGGAAATTGAAGCTGAGGGTTTTTTTTAATTCAAATTTTCCTTTAGAGCTGGCAGTAATCCTAAGGCTGAGCTATAGATTCATCATTCCCATGCTGGATGCTCAGATACCATTTCAACCTTCAATGCAGAAAAACTTGGTAAAATTGTTTAATTTTTCCTTTATTGTCACATAACCCTTTTTATAACCTATTTATATATTCTTTCTTCCACCAAGAGATTTATGGAAGTGATTGAGTGTATTTTTCATTTATGTATTACATTTTAATTATTAATGTTTTAAATTGCTGAATTCAAGTATGATAAATTCATTGAGGAAATTTTAAGCTAACATCATCACAGGATCTGTGCTCAGAAACAAATAAATTTGGATTTCTTGACCCCTGAGAACAGGTCTGTTTGTTTTGGTTTCCTGTTTTGCTGACAATGGATAAAGAATTAGGGAACCAGAAAATTCTTTTAAATTTCTTAGTTTATTTCTTTCCTGTTAACCAGTAATTCTCAGGTTCTCTATATTTTCTTTGTCAAATTTTGATATTTTCTTTATGAACTAGCCTGTAAGAAAAAAGACTCATGATGGTATCTAGTCAAAAAAGGGAAGTTTTAGGGGTGTTCATGATAGCCTTCCTATTCATAAAAAATTGCTGTGAAAAAGACACACAGTGTTCAGCATACACTTGGACTTTTGTGGTCTGCTGATGCTGCAAGCTTTGCCTAAATGATATCTGGATGAAGATTTTTCCTTGTGATTTTGTCTCCTCTGAAGTTTTTCTCTGAGCTGTGAATCCTCACAGTATGAGCTGCGTTCACATTTGATGACGATGAAATGCACATTGCATATAATATGCTGGCATAACTTTCATCAGTACAGACCCTTCCTGGTCTGCTCCATTGAAGTTCTAGTCAGGAAAAGGGGGACAAGATTTCTCATGGGTGGTTATGATCTGACAAATAGATTTAAATCTATGTGTCCCATTTGCAGTGTTGCTCAATTGTACTGCAAGACTTTTCAACTGTTTTGGAAAAAAGATTTGAAACATTTAGTCAAAGACTTCAAAAAAACCCCAACAACAAAAATTAACCTTTCCTCCTCTTCTTCCTCTGCTCTTTTAGCTTGTTACCTTTGTCCACACTCCACACCCAGGCAGAGCCCTAAAATGAGTAATAAGTCTCATTGTGGGAATGACACCTCCATGACCTAGAAAGATGAGGCAGAGTTACAGCTTTGATTGCAAACAGCTGCCACTCTTTCTTGGTGGCTTTTTTACAGTTCTGGTTTCATCCACTGAAATAATGCTTTCTTACTTTTCTATAAACTTAGCAATGTAAGCAGCCATTGTGTGTTACTCCTTTTCTGTAGATAAATATACTTTTTAATAGTTTAATTTAGTTTGCAGAGCTGACATTGAGACTAGCTGGTATGGAGCCAGATTCCGATAGCATCACAGTGTGTTACAGGTCAGGACTTAATTTAGTCTGGCTTCTAGTGTGCATGGATTCTCCTGTAATGTCATCTTTCTGCTCCTGACATAGAATAATAGCTAGTCCTATTTACATCTCATTTTCAAGCCACAGAACTCCTGCTAGTACCAAAAAGACAAAAAAAAGGCACAGGATAAAATATTGTGCCCTTGCTACAGTTCAGTCATTTCTAGAAAAATGGAAGTAGTGTTAAGACTTAAGTTTCGTCCCACTCTCAAAGATCAATAAAGGTAAGATAAGACATTTAACCCTAAGTCACCTAGTTAGTGTAGCAATACAAGTTAGTTATGTTGTGAAGCCCTCCAATTTCTAACTTAGAATGGTTTGGGTAAGAGGTAAAGGATCATTGAGTTGCAACACCATGACCACAGGCAGGGACACCTTCCAGCAGACCAGGTTGCTGCTCAGGGCCCCATCCAAACTGATCTTTAACATTTCTTATTTAAATGAACTACTTGCTAAATTTCTAAACTTAAAGGAATCTGCTTCAGGTGTTTAATGTGTGAAACCTGAGTTTTGCAGAGCCTATTGGTCCTTGTTATAGAAGTTACACCCAGCCTATGTTTGTAAGTAATATTCTCTTTTTTTTTTGTTTTAATCATGTTTTCCCCCTTCTTCCAGTTCCTTACCTTTCCCTGCAATGATTTTTCTTTTCCTTAAAGTCCTTCTTGACAAGGTAACAAAATGGATCTTCTGTGTGTGTATGTGTCTCAGTTAATAAGACATACTGTTCTCCATTTCTGGCAGTCAAGTTTCTGGTGTTTCCAGGTTTGTAATCACTTATTTGGGAGTTTTGCTGCTGGTTTTGTTTTGTAGTATTTGTATTATATTTTCCTTACTGCTTATTGGGATTTGAGTTGTATACACATAGGATCTTTAATCACCATTTTTTGGCATCTTAACATCTTGAATTAATTTAAGCAGATGAAAGAGATCAATAGGTAAGGTCTTAAATATCCTTGATAGCCAGATGCTCCTATACTTTGCATGCAGAAATCTTCCATCTGCTGTCAGGTTGACAAATGAACCGAGTTTTGAATGTGTCCCCTGTTTACTTTAATGGCTGAGTGTTCAGAAATGCCAAACACTTTGTTCTGTCTCTGCACTGAATAGGCCTAAGTGCAGGGAAGCTTCATGTTTATTATGTAGTACACGTCTAATATAGATGTGTAAAATAGTGAATTCAAATAGTTATTTTCAAAACATTTTTAAGGAACTTCAGACAAATTCCAAATGCAGAATCTTTTAACTGCTTCAGACTTGCACAAGTGGCACTGGGGAGAAGGAGATGAGAAGGTTACTCTCAGCTACTGAGCTGACTTTTGAACTCTGGAATTGAAAATGTAATCCTTTGTCACCTGTGTTCCCTAGCATTATTTGTTGAATTTGATAAAGTTGCTATAAATCAAAACTTTCTCACCTTGGTGTGTATAGAGATATTTCTGTTGGTTTTAGATATTATTGCATTATTCCAACCTTTCAAAAACAAGCTTAAAAAAATCTATAGGAAGTTCTCTATTTTCTGATAGCATTTACAGTAGTGACTGGGATCAAACAACACACCCTGTAGGAAGGTCCTACACCTGGAATGTACAGAGCACCTTTTGTCACTCTATCAAGCCTAGTGATTGTTGACACAAGTTGGAATATAATACAGCACACGATAACAAAATTTAAAATACATTATAAACTAATCTTATCCTCATCCAACTAAAACAGTGGTTGTAAAATTCAATACATTAGATACCATAAAGATTTTATTGTTGCTTAATGACTTAGAAATACAAAAAGAAGTAAATCCCACAGGTCTAAGCATAGCCAGAATCTCTGCCAGCATCCAATTTGGAAAGATGCCATTTAGCCTCCAGGAAAAAGTCCTGCCAGCAGCTTGGACTGAGAGTGTTCAGACTCACTGCCTAAATAAATGGGCAGTAGACTTCAGACTATTGGATGATGGTGACACGTGCTATATTAACCAACCCTAATAATGACATCATGCCAATATCTTAGTCCTACATGTGACTGAAAATAAAGAGAACTCTTTACATAAAGGGGCAAAAAGAAGTTCTCCAGTCCCTTTAGAACTGTCCTTATTAGCCTGATTTTCTAGGAAAACCAGTCTATGCAGTCTTATCTCAGTGACTGCTCTCAGTTCAGACACTCAGAGGGCACTGGCCATTGTTCAGCCAGACTTAACAGAGACATAACTTTCCCCTAGGCCTATTAAGTTTTTTCTAGGTTTGTGAAAAAGCTGGATAGATAAGGAGAAGAGAAATGTAACAGTCACAGTTTTGATCCTGCACGAAAACCTCTGCATTGTTATGCAAAAGAACTCAACCTTAGGAGGGTAAGGGGTGTGGGAGAGGGGAACATTAAAGGCCCTGAGAGCAGAAAAAGCATCTGTTGTAGCCTGCAATCAGCTGAGGCACAAATAAATTGAAGGCCACACTCCTGAACCCTTCCATACACAAGACTAATCTAGTTAAGGCACCATGATCCTTAGCATTACTGCTTACAGCACACACATTTGGAAACTGCTTACTCCTCCCAGTAACTTTTTTCTGTCTCTTAAATTCTCTCTGCATAATGTAGGATTCTTTTCTCCTTAGACCTATCACTTTTTTCCTGTGCTATGGCACCCGTGTTGTATCTCTGCTAAACTCTGCAGCCAATGCAAGCTGCTGTCATAATTCACTTTTGTCCTGTATTTCAGTTACAGGTATGATTTTATTTCACAACCAGCTTACACTTAAATCTTCTTTTCATCAATAAAAATGTGCAGCTTAAAATCTCCAAATTCCAGTTCTAAACCAGAATCTATTTCTATTAACTCATGGTGGGGAAGAAGAGGAAGATGATTCTGGTGTACAGTGATTTCCTTCTTAGAGTGCTCATATCTTAGTGATTGTGGTGTTAATCACTGTCAATCTGCTCCAAACTCTAACATGGAGAATGCTTTGCTACACTTTACTAGCACAGCCCTGAAAGAAAAAAACAATCTAAAAGAATGCTAGCTAAGGTGAAAATGTGAGAGGGAGAGATGAAAGAGAAAGGCTTGAAATTTTCTCCGTTGAGTCAGATTTGCCAAAAGCCTTGGATTGCAAAGCTGACAATTATTGTCTTTTGGCATCTTAATTTCACTTGGGATGGAATATATATTCTTACTGAAATACCATTGATTAGCAACAGGACTTAATAGGGGTGTATGAGTAAGATATGTAGCACCATCTGTGATCTTGCAGTTAATCATTTAAATGAAAAAAAAAGAAAAAACCCAAAAAAGTCCCATAAAACACCCTTATTACACCTGTCTTCGCAAAGGACAGCTGGGTGTTGCCATTAAACTCTGTATATTTCAATGAAATCAAAATGTAGTGCTACCACAGGGGCACCTTCATGGCACTTCCCAGCTGCAGCAGCACTGGCTGCTTCCCTCTCACATTTAATGCTTCCTTTGGACCCAGAAACAGCTGTGAAATCCTGGAACAGAGCTTCTTTAAGAAAGGCATTCCTGTTTCTCACTACATAACAAGTTACAATTTTTAAAATGCTGGTAGAGAGGGCAAGGCTTCAGTCTTTAGATTATTTGGGTTAGAACTTTCTTTTTTGGAGCGATTGTAGCAGATTAAAGCCAATCAGAAATAATCATATTTAAAGGATTTTCCTTCGAGCATTTATCTATGAATCTTTCAGGCATCAGAGCCATGTTGATAGTGTAAGTCAAGTATAAAATATTTTGTGTTGTTGCTTTTCTGTAAAAAAGCCCCTAAAGCAAATTATAAAGCATAAAATGTTACCACTCTTCAGCTGCAAAACTTGCACAACTTCTAAATCAGTTTGTAGTTGGTATCACATTTTAACCTGGGAGAATTCATGGTAAGGATGATTCTAGGTGACATTAAGAACTTCTGAAAGAGCCCACCATGAACTTGGGGCCAGCCAGGCTTTTCTCCTCCATGTCCCCTGTGCAGCAAAAAGCAGCAACCACAGCCAAAAATAACCACAGAAAAAGACATACTGGGGAATACTTCAGCCTCTTGACGACTCACAGAAAAATTGTTTGCAGAATATGACTAAAATGTAAGTTTGGTGACTTCTTTTTCCTTTTTTTTAAAAAAAAACCCAAACCCAGTTTATCTATACACCAGAAGTAAAAGCAAGACACATTCAAATACACATGTGAGCAAGGAATCTAGTTCAAGATTGAAGAATAGTCTAAGACACAGAGAAAGGATCAACTCTTAGAAATAATGACCTCCCAGTACTTCCACAGTCTTCATAGATTCCCTAGGCATGAGTGAATTCACATCTCCTGTAATTTGGGACTTTTTCAAGAAGACAGAGCAAAATATAATAGAAATTTAAACAAAGGCAATGTTAAAGCTAATGGAGCAGCAATCTGCAGGGTTTTTTTCAGCACATGCCCCAGCGCTATCGTCCTCAGATATCTGCTCTTGGAAAATTTCACAGCTTTCTCAGGCAGAATATCTGCCTTTGAATTCTCTTAGGTTTTTTTGCAGATGATCCTCCTGCTTATTATTGAAATGACTAGTTAAGAGGCAAAAGACACGTCTCTGACAAATATTGCCTTGTGGTGCAGGACAGTGATTTTACATATAATTCTGGCAGCCAGCAAATTCAAATGTGAGAAATTTGGCAAGTTCAGCTCAGTATAATCTTCAAGCTATGACTAGCTTGCATGAAGCCACAGGACAAAATAAAACCAAAAATGACTTATCTTAAACATGACTCATCTGCACTCAGTTCACGTAAGAAGACAGCGGCAGTTTTTTCTCTGATGTTGACAATGCAATTCAGTGCCACCAGCCTGAGCTTTGCTTACCAACATAATGCTCACATAACAGAGCACTTGAAGTTTTTCCTATTTGTATGTACATATTTTAATAGAAAACATTTCAGTAGCAGTTTTTAAGCACATATGAACGAGAGATGAGGGCTTTCTTTTTGAATTTCCAAAGCTGTGTTGCTGCTCATGTTAGGGTTGTGCCTCTGATGGATCCTGCTGTTCCACTCAGTGTACAAACACAGCATAAGCATCTGTCTGTTGCAGGGGAAGTCTGATTTTAGCAGTGCAATCAAGCTGCTTTGCTAACTCAATGCCTGGGAAGTAATTTTGTAATGTTTAATAGCTCACATTAAAACAGGGACCAAAGATCTTCATCACAACAGAAGATTCAGGTAGCAGTCCTTGCTACAGGGCTGGCAGGCAGTAGTAAGTTCTGACTGCTCCTCAGGGCTGGTGAGGTGGAAGAGGACATGGTGGGGACAGAGCTGGTAGAGCAGGACAGCGTCCCTCACAGCACCTGAACAAGGCAGACCCACAGACCACACAGCCCAATCAAGTCCAGATTGTTACAAAAACTCACCAGCTCCAAGGTCAAGCCAGCCTGGGTTCAGTCCAACAGAATCCACGGCTACAGCAGAGACAGAAACCAACACCAGCCCAAACAAAGGCTACCAGCCCTGGCCTGGGTTTAATGCTCCTGAGCCCACAGGAGCAGGTGTGTGTGGAAGGCCCAAGTGGGGCTGGTCAGGCTTTCAGGGCCAAGGCCTCTCAGTGCCCCAGGGACTCTGACAAGAACCATTTCAGTGTTTAAGATGGGATGGGTGGTTACAAGATAACTTAGGGATGCTTGGGAGAGCTGATGTAGTAAAAGGCACAAAAACCAATCTTTTCATAAGTCAGCTGTGTAAACAGCTGCATCTTGTCAGATTTTATCTTTTTAATGAAAAGATCTAAGTGCTACAGAAATAACGAAAATTGCTGCAAACCCTCCATGTATTTACAATCAGGACATTGCAGGAGCTGTCATGGTAGATCCTGGAAAAGGATGAAAAGAAGAGTGCTGAGAAGTGGCATTGCAGACAAGCCTGGAAGGGTTTTGTTTTAGCTTGTCCATAATGCAGTGTGAAAGACAGATGAATGTGTTTGTGGAAGAAAGGGTAAACAGGCAACAGAAATGAAGGTTGCTGTACCAGTTTCCATACATGTGTGTTAAAAACTCCAGTATCTTGTTCAGGAGGTGATGAATAAGGGCAGAGTGGACATACAAAAGGTCTGATACATTACTGTTACTGACAAGGAAAACAGTTATTAAAGGGAGCATTTTGTGCTGAGAATCACATTTGGGAAAAACATCCATGGAAATTGTGGCAGCTCTGCTGGTAGAGGCTAAGTGTCTGGACAAGTGGTTTAGTGCTTGACCAAGACTCCTTTGAAGTCTGCCTTATTTCTTTGGAGTGCAATAGAATTTTTCAAGCAAATGAAACCTAGTCCATGTTCCTTCCTTCCCCACAAAATTTACATCTGTTTCTCTAAAACATCTCCTGTGTGTCTTGGAATAAAGAGCATTTCAGCCCCATAGCTCAAAAACAGGGCAGAGGATGCCCTTGCAGAATTTACATAAGATATCAGCATGTTGTCACCTGTAAGTGCAGTGGTTAGAGCAACTCTGCAGTGTAGTCACTGGGATGTCAAAAACAGAGAAAAGAGAAATTTTATTTCAGCAAATGCTGCATAGAACAGTTTTGCACACTGCTTAACATTATTCTTTGCCTTACTGCAGTGCACCTGGCAGAAATTTTTAGAGAGAAACACATATACAAGGATTAAAAAAAAAAAAAAAAAAGTAATTGATTTCTGCATGTAGTAGGTTGAGGGAATTAGAGGGAATTTAATATATCCATAGCTGGCACGTTTGTCAGCTTTTAGTATGTCTTTAGAGGATAAGAGGCCTCAGTATTACTTTAAAGCCCATTTTACCTTTATCAACATCAAGGAGCACAGAAGTTTGACTACCCAGTTTTTTGAAGTAAACACAAAGGTGACAGCTACAGTCTGTTCCTGCACTGAATGCAAGATGGCGAATGTGTGCACACATTTCTCTTATGTTCCAGCTGCCATTACCATTTAAATGTGACATTAACATATCACTGAATTGAATCATTTCTTCAGTTACTGAATTGCATTTTATATTTTCTTCTTAAAAGGGGCAGAAAGGTGAAGAGCTTGAAAAATAATAAAATGGAACACATTTAGGGTGCCATTTTAGGAGAAAGTGGTGAAGATTTTAATGTTAATCTAGGAAATACTGTATGAGTTAAGAGAATTGGGCATCCAAATATAAGTCCTAAACACTAATTAAATACCTGGAGTGATGGGCCTTGTATTACGAGAAGAGAACATTTTTTGAAAGACAGAAGTCAAGCATTGCATAAGCAGGGAGGATATAGAAGGGAAAGAACAATGCAAATTTTGGAAAAGTTGATAGTAGTTTTTGCAGTGAGAGAAAGATAAATGAATGGGAGAAATCTATGAGCTGATAAAAGGAGTCATACAGGGAAACAGCATTTGGAAATACAGTGCTTGAGTTTAAAATGTTTTAGTGAGAGAAATTCATAATTGAGTCAAATTTTTTGAATCTGATTCTATTTTGAGTCTCTTGAGAGTCAGCAGTATAGATTATACCACCCAGATCCTGACTGATTGCCGCCAAGGGTTGTTCTCATTTAAGGTGGCATCCTCCAAGATGCCAGGAAACCAGCATGCAGCTATAGATTAATGCCCTGATACTGCACTTTAATTTACTTCCTTTCCCGTGTATCAGTACTGAGAAATTATGAAGCTCATCAGAAGGACAGAGACTGTGTCATATCTGTCAGAACAAGGCAGGGTTATTTCCCTTGATTTTGCTGTCTTGATCAGGGGGCTGGCACGCAAGTACAACTGTGGAAATACAGTCTCCCTTTATGAGGGTAAGAACAGAAGGAAAAGGGAAAAATAAGATTTTTTCATCCCCAAGGTGGTTGATTTTTATTTTGATGTGTGATGTGGGAGGCAGATGGATTCTTGAACAATATGCAGAACTATGGAAGAAGAAAGATTTTTATTTTCCTGTGTATTCAGGAGGCTTTACTGGTAATATTTGTTTGTTTTGGGGTTTTATTTTTTTGTTTTGGTTTCTGTTTTAGTTTTGGTTTTTTCTCCCCTGTACTGTGTACTGAGGTTTTCCTGGTGCAAGGTCATGCTGATTATATGCCCTACCCCAAAAATGTATTTCAGAGCCCATCTAATTTAAATTGGTGAGCTAATCAAACTAATAAATTTTAATTGGTGAGCTTAGCAAGAATAAAAATGAATAAATACGACTGAGAAATGAATTAGGTTGAATTCACCAAGAAAGTGTCCTTTTGTAATAAACTACTTTAGTTTAAGGATCCATTAAAATATATACATAATTTAAATTTTTTTTTTCTTTTCTTTTTTCTTTTTTTAGTGGAGAAGGAAATGGAGAGTTATGAAGCAAGTTTGAAAACTGGCCAGGCAGAAGAGCTGAGGCTTTACTTGCATGAGCAGCTGATCTGGCCAAACAGGCCACTGTCTCTGAAAATGAGAGGTCTCGACCCTGCCTTCCTGCCTTGCTTCCATCCACTCTGCCCTGTGCATTCCTTGGAGGCTGCAGTTCCCAGCAGGTGCCTCTCTGCTCAGGCAGCCTTTTGTCAGGTCGAGGATGTCACTGTCACAATGAGCTGGCAGCTCAGCTCCCCAGCGCTGGAGACCACCCCATTCATGCCGCAGTGACCTGTTGGGTCAAGTCAGGCCATGCCACAGGGCTCCGTGCTGTGCTTCAGGATGAAATAGATAATTAGAACATTTGTGTTAACCAACAGAAATTTTACATTTTACAGAAATAAACCTCCCCAACCACATTGCTTCTCCTAAGGAGTCAGGTATTGAAGTACAATATGAGCATGAAAAAGAACAAATAATGAACAAATCCATACTTTTGAGTGTTAATTTTCTTTTCCCCAAGGTAGGTGTTCTGCATGATGATATTTGTTTCTTCAGGGTGTCTAATTTCTAAGTTAAGATATAAAAGTCTCATGTACAAAAACCTGGCTTTTAAGTTGCTGCCTGGGAAGCTGAAAGAGCCTCAGCTCTGTTGGACCCATTTTAAGAGGTGGATAAATGCTGAGGGTCTATCCAGCCTTCCATTTTATCTGTATAGGAAATGGATGTTTTAAAAGGGACTTGCTTTTTCTTTGCAGCTGTTCTTCGTGGGCTGTTGCACACCTCGGATTAGATGAGCTATGTGGAAAGAGAACTGCTCTGCCTCACCCAGCAGGGCTGTGGTTAGACATAGCATAGCTACAGCAAGGGGAAGGGATTAAAGCTGTGGGAAACAGATTTTCAGCTGTTTCCCCAGTTTGCTTTTCATGTTTTCTCCAAAGAAATAAAAAAGAGCAAATAGAAAAAGAAAGGGTTTGAGTCAAACCAAAATTGATAATTTCTTCCAAACCTTGACTTGAAATCTTACAGAGAGAAATGGGGAGTAACAGCTTTGACTTTTAGGTTTGGTCCCAATTCTTCCATTTTCCATGATGCCATATATTTACATTTGTTCTACCAGGCTGCTGCAGGATTTCAGAAAGCAGTTGCATTTTGGTTAAGGTATAGGCTGTAATTCAGACAAAAGTTGCTTGCTTTTGGAAAGAGAGAAATAAAATTCTATTTCTCTCCTGTACCACTGCTTTGTTGTTTGAGGATTCTTATGCACACAGCCAAATGAGATGCTAAGGTAATTTCAGTTTAAGGAATTTTTGTGTTCAACTATATATGCCTGTACAAATGGTGAACGTGAAGCCCTGAATTTCAAAAATTGTGCTTAAAAAAGGCAAGAAATTAAGAACTGCCATGTTAATTATTATTTTAATCATCTTTTACAAACTATTAGCTGGAGCTTGATTTTTATTCTAGAGAGGTTTTGGGTTCTTACTGCACCATTTTTAAGCTGAGTGTATATTTTCTTAGTCTGTAAAAATGTGTCTGTGACAATAGAGTATTTAGGTCTATTTAATGAAAACTAAAATAAAATTTTACTGTTTAGCAGCTGACAATCATTCTCCTCTCTCCCCTCCCCCTGCCCCCCGTAACCTTTAGTGCTAAACAATGTTCCAAAAGGAAAATTTATTATATCACCTATTTCGATTCTCTGACATCATTCTGTCATGGCAATGAAGTGATTTACATGGAAGAATGTATTACCTCTGCTTTTAGACAAAATGAGTTTATGATGATTAATGGTTTTACTGCAAATATGAGAGAACCTGGAAATGGCCAGCCTTTAAAAAGTGAAACATGACCTATGCTCAACTTTCCTCCTTTTTATTTTCTTCAGTTATTATAAAATGGTTTTTGTTGTGAATAAATTAAAATGTAGAATTTATGTCTTGTAACTGAAGTAAGCTATAAATGCTGGGGTGTCCATGGTAACATCATAACAGAACTAGAGACAAAAGGGAGAAAGAAATCAGCTTGAAGCACAGAACTATCATGAGGCAAGTTGGATCACTTATTCCATGAGGAGTCAAAGTCCTCAAGGAAGGCACATGTTGAGTCTGGGGAGGAGCAGGCTAAAGGATGATCACCTCCAGCTGTCCCTCCTGCTCACCATTCCTCTGATTCTGTAACACAGTTGACTTTGGGCAGAGAACTTAGAATACAGAATGGTCACATGAATGGTGAAATAGTATTTTAACAGGAAAGCATGGAGCAAATAATCTTTTCTGATACATGTCTTAAAATGACACTTGAAACATTTCCTTTAGCTTCATACAGAGTTGGATTTTTTCCTTATGTATCATATAAATAACAAGTGATACACCAAGGCCTGAACTAAGATGAGAAGATGCTGAATACAAACTCTGAAATATTTTCTTTACATATCTTAACTGAACTAAAACCCAAAGGCCATTAAGGCAAAACCTGTTTAACTATGGAAGAACTTCAATTCAGGAAAAACGTAAACAGTGGCTTTTTTTTTCCAGGAGTCTTATGGAACAAAATCCCTCTGCTGAAAAGAAGGTAAAGGTTGAGGTGAATACTGGCAATTTAATCTGCATGGAGACTTTGTATCAGTCACAAGATGTAATATTTGAGAATGAAGAATTTCTGTATGACAGATCAACTACACTTTGCTTTTGGACATTTAATCCCAGGCTGTGATGGATGCTGGGCACTGAGCACCGTTCTCCTGCCTCAGTGGAGCCTTGGTGCCCTTCACTGTGTTGAAATGTGTAAAATGAACTATCGGGGAAAAATGAAAACTGGATTAATTTACAGTCATGGCTTGTCCTTAGTGACATTGATGGGACAACTGTCTTTGAGGGCACACTTGAAAATGGAAAATAATTTGCTCTTGGGTTCTGTGCATGAAAAGGCATTTGCAAGTAAAGCAAAAATGTATTTAAGGTAGTGATTAAAAATACACAAGCCATACTAACATTTTCAGGAAGACAGCAGTATCAAAACAAGCATTTTAACCATGTCATTTTTATTCAGATGATTAATCTAAGTCTTCCATTATGCATGCATTGAATTTAGCATTCTACTGCAGTTCTCTGTATGCAATCTAGAAATTTCAGTACTGTCCCTCATTGACTTCTGCTACTTGAGGAGCTTGAGAGCTCCTCAAGACTGAACTGTCTTTCCTGTCTTGGCTTTTCCTCCCATACCAGTTACTGATGTTTAGTTCCCTGCTGTTTGTTCATCCAGCTATTTTTTCCTAATGTGAATGATTTCCTTGGAGAGAGCTAGAAATAAGTGAAAGGAGGTTTACAACCTCAGTAGGCGGTGCAGATACAAAAGGTATTTTGCTCCTTGGCTTACCTTTGCTTCAGTCACCATTTGTTCTCATCAATAGCAATTGCTTGAGTCTGAGTGTACATAGTGTACATTTGTAGTGTTGTTTGTTTTGGTTTCTTTAACTAGAGTGAAATTTGTATGGAGCTAAATCAATAGTCAGATGTAATTTCCACTTGTTTTCCCTGTTCTGTCAGATGGATCAGGTGGTGTCTGTCAGACTCTTCATGTTGCTGACACTGAAGTCTCCCAGGGACCTGTACTAGAGCAGTGTTTCAGTGTCTGTGTGACAAGCCTGCACACTCTTGCCTTTAGTGACCATGAGGCAACTGGGAGATGTGTAGAATTGAATGTTTTTTCCCTTAGTCTGAGGTTTCTGTAATGCTCTGGGACTTTTCCAGAATCTCCCATGCTATGGCAAAATTCAGCCAGCCAGATGGTTACATGATTTCTCATGTGACTGCAGCTTTGCTGGAGGCCAGCCCCTGTGAGTTCTATCTATCACATCAGGTTTCTCTGGTTGAAACTGCCTCCACATACAGTTGAGATTTGCAGCGTGACTATTTGGTGGCTGAGAAGATGTGTCCTGTTGGCAAGCACAGCATTCCCTTTCCAGCAATCCTGCTGCTGACTGCTAGGTTTGGATGTGCCATCTCACCTCTGTTCCCTCTTGAATCACTGCCCCACTACATTGCCAGCAAGAAGCTGCAAGGTTTTCAGGACAGCCTGAACTGCAGCTACAGCCAGGATGGAGCAGGGTCTCACATCCTGCAGACCATTCCCAGCCACTGTGCACAGGGATCTGTTCCCTAATGCGTGAATGCTGGTGCTTGGCTGGGCTGGCTGTACACCAGCGATGATGGTGGCCTGGTCACAACCTGAATTAACCACACTGGCACCCTCCTGCAGTGCTGTCGTAGTCTAGGCTTGGAATCAGCTGCACCAGAATCTGGCTAAGCCACCTTCTTACAAGCTGCTTAAAATACTTGCAGAAATACATTTATTAATTCAAAACTCTGGAATGAATGAAGAAATTCTGATTGAAAAAGTTCTGGAAGTTTGCCTTAATGTGCTTGTTCCTAATTTAGGTATGGGTGAAAGTTCTCTGTGGCTGAAAACTTAGAATTTCAAGGTGACAGAACAGGACTTGTAGAGACATCCAAGACATTGCTTAAGAATAGACTGTAAGACATTTTCTATTGGTATTCTGCTTCTGAATCTCATGCTTATTTAAATATCTTAATGAAAACAGAAAAGATGGAAAGCCTCCCTGATTTTGCTTTTCCCCTTTGCTCTCCCAGTAAATAAGAAAATCCTTAATGAAGGAACACAGAGCCTTGACAGAGGGCAAACTGAATTTTTTTATCACGATATTTTCAGTTTGTTTTCATTTTCCACATTTGCACCCTTAACACAAAGGGGAAGTTGCATTAATACACCTGAAGAACTAAGTGGAGCAGCTTATTTTTTTGAGAGCCAAAATTCAGGCTCTGAGGCAAGAAGACCAGAGAAGAGACTGCAGTTTGCAGAGATGGCAGGTCACAATATGCAGAACTCTCTCAGTCAAGACAGAGAATTATGGTTTGGGATTTGTTTTCTGAGCTTTTATTAAATAGAGACAGTTGTGAGATTATTTGGCATCTCTGCTATGGTAATTCAATGGGTAGATAATGTATTTTCTGCATCCACACTTTAGAGAATAATACAATGGCAACAACCAAATCTCTGGAGAATTAAAATGTTTTTACCTGTGATTCATTTTAGAAATTGTAGAGCTTACCCCCACTCAGCTCAGTATATTTCAGAATGCTTATTTTTGTGATATAAATGCCCAGTTGTTCCTACTAATGCTGTCACTGCCTAAGGAGGAGAGGAAAAATATAGCTCAGAAAACATTTTTCAGACAAATAACTGCCAGGGCCAATGCATTTGTACATGGATAGATATCTCTGTGTGTTGGTAAAAAACCCTGAGAAATAGATCTGAAATACCTTCTGCACCTTGTACTTGTTCCTTATGGCAATGAAAATCTGTCTCCTTCCTTTTGTAAAATGCTTTTAATTTCTGTTTTCTATAGAGAGCTGACAGTCCAAGGAGGTGAGTCTAGTTGTAGTGACTGGCTTCTAGAGAAATAAAAAAGGAAACACCTGTAAATCACACTAATATAAAGGCAACATGGAGTTATAAAATGAAGACCTGCCTGAGAAACTCCAACTAAAAATCTAAGTAAATATCCTTCACAAAAATCAGAATAACATAGTTTAGTCCTGGCCTAAATGTAGGTCAGCTGGGTTTGTGTTCTGGTATTTATGGGTTTACAAGACAAATTAATAATATGCCAGTTTGCTTATCAAGTTGTTTTCCTCAGGATGTAAAACAGAACAGTTCACCAGAAACCTTTTGAGGAAGAAAAGTAATGGATGACGTAGCTGGGAAAAGAGACAGTTTTATAGTCATGTTTTCTTAACAATGTGATCCTGCCAGAAACTGAATGCCCTATTTGACAGAGCCATCAAAAATAGCACGGTACATTTCCTGTATTGTATGGGAGCCACTGCTGCTAGATAGAATATTCAAGCACAGCACTGGCACACTCACAGTGAAGATCCATGGAAGTGATCAGCAGCCCAGTGCCCTACCTGTGGCTGCAGGAGAGTCTCCTCACCGGGCTGGCAGAGGGGCACAGTATCCACCTTGAGCTTATGGGAAAGATTTACAGAAGAAAAACAGGAACAAGGCCCAACCAACAATGTCACACAGGTCACTGCAGATTCAGTTGATCTATAGTCACAAGTCTTATTCTGCTTTTACCTGAACATTTAACATGTAATTACTGGACTGAAAGTTGGAAGTCGTTTACAGCTTTTATGTTTCAAATTTTGTTATTTTTTTCTTTTTTTTTCTAGACTGTCATATTTGTTTTGTCCTGTATAGGAGTGGCAGAATTATAGAGGAGCACTAATCTGTACATTTATGCACATCTTTTACCTGGAGGACATTCCAGAGGAAACCATCCAATCCTGCAGAGGTACCATCACTGCTGTCTGTATATGGAGTGGGCTGTGGCTGCAGCTGCAGAACAGAACAATTGTTCATGTGCAGCAGTCAGTGGAACAAGGGCTTTGCTTCATGGAGCACGAGGTCTCAGGGATTGCGGAGCTGTTTCTTCTTCCACAGACACTGTGGTTGCACCAGTCTGGCATTGTTGTCTGTGAAGCACCAGGAAATACTCCTGCCTTACTCTGTGGTGCCTTACTCTTCCTCTGGCAGAGTGGCTACAGCAATTCCAATGGCTGGTAACATCCCACACTACACTGCAGAACTGTCAACAGTCAGTCCTGGGCTAAAGTCCTGGGCTAAAAACACAGAGTAAAATTCCATAATGATCTAACAAGCAGCTTGCTGCCCTTTGCACTTTTGAAAATAACTTCCACTGAATTTTAAACCATTTTCTACAAAATCAGCTTAACAGTTAAAAACACAGGACCTGAATGGATGGTTAGAAACGGATCAATCTGTACAGGTTTCTATTTGCTGTGATGAAATGGTAAGAGATGAATCTTACCTCATAGGATTTGAACCTCATAGGATTTACTGTGATGTTACTGCCAAGTAGCAGAGCTACCTTGTATATTTAAAAACCTAAAAATGTGTATTTTGTATTTGTTGCCAAGTTCACAATTTACTTACTAGACTGTAACACAGTTGCAAGTTAAGGATTGAATCTCTGCATTAATTTGGTACAATAACATTCTAGCTCATGTTAGAGCAAAAAAAGGATAATTGGTATGTGGATGCAAATTAGAGTTTAATATCCCATGCAGCTGTTTACATCTGCTTAATTAAGCAGCAGTGACTTCACATTAGCATTGCTATGAAACCGTAAATACACACCGGAGATAAAGGTACAATCATGTTCAACCACCTTCCTCATGTCAAATCAATGCAGGATGGGTACTTTTTGTTTCAGTCTTGCGTTTTAATGGTAAAGAAAAAAGTCTTCATGTTTAAAGAGGATCTTTGGATTCAATACATTTGTTTTTCTTACAAGTACCAGGATTTTATAAAAAGACTGTGCTCCTGTAGGCAGGCAGTTTAGGCTGTAAATGAAGAGCTCTAATGGAAACTCCTAAGAAATATAATTGGAAGGCAGTGCTTAATTTTGCTTTTGGAGCCTTTACAGGAGTATCACAGTCATTTTGTACAGTAATAGAAGGTAGGTAAATACCCATCTGCAAAAATGCAGGGGTCTTTTAACACTGATGAAGTTCTAACACTTGGACTATGTGGCATAAGCTCTTTGCATCATGTATTTACCAGCAGCTCTGGCACAGGGCTGCTTGTTTTGCTCTTGGACTAAGGACCCCTGAAGTTCCACAGGTGTAGCCAGGCTGGTATTTTGAGAGGTATGGACAATCAGAACAGGCCTCAGATTAACACAACACATAAGTAGAACACAAAAACTGCTCTTCAGTCAGGACTATCAGAACTAACTGTTAACCATCAGCATAAGAACACAACCTCAGTTGGTGCCGTTTTTAATGATTAGAAATAATACATTGTAAAACAAAAAGTGAGAAAATTCCAGCGTGATACTTATAAACAAAGAACAAATAGAAAACAAAATCTTTCGGGTTTGCCTGATTTATAGTATTTATCATACACACAGATCGTTAGTCTGAGGTAATACCGGTATTAACTTTTTAGTCCTTCAAGGACTGCTCAAAAATTAATAACAATGATAGCAATGCATGTTATGTTAAAAGTGAGACTTGATTATTAAATCAAGCAAAGTCCTTACCCTTTCAGTTAGGGATCTGTGGCTGCACGTATAAAACTGGAAATGTCTCCACAGTAGGAACTACAGAACACTGGAGTCCTGTGTGGCGTGTCAGTACGTAAGAGTACAGCTGAGTATGTAAAAATCAGACATTTCAATACAGAAAAGATTTTGTTCCAGAATAGCCCTTAAGAAATTTAGAATACTGTTAGTTTGCATAAAATAGCCAAAAAACCCCAACTAATTCAGAAGTCCAAATTTGGCATGAGGTAAAACCATGTGCATTTATTTCATCTGCATTTTAGATTTAGTAAGCGTAAAATTAAGTATGTTGACTGTATTGAAGTCAGTCATACAAGTGCAAGTCTTCAGCTAGAATGGATTTTATGGCAGTTTATTTAAAAAATGTACCAGTAAATCATAAAAGAGGGATCATGTCCATTTAACGTTTATTGAAGTATACAGGAGGTTTTCTTTAGAATCAAATATGAGCATGACTATATGGCCAAACGTAAAATCTATCAAATTCAGTGAAAATTTTCTGACTTTAAATAGTAGCTGTAAGAATGACCAATATATATTCTTTGTTACAACTGCCCTCACTCTACAAGTAAAAAAAAAAATAATAAACATTCAGTAAACATTCTTTCCTAAGGTAGTTTCCCTTATATATCAGTGATTTATCCATTTTTTGTATACATAACTTTTTAAACATACCAATCAGTGGTTCTCACAATTGAAAAATAAAAGCACAAAAAAGTTTACACTCTTGTACAGGTAAATAAAAGATCATTTTTAATTAAACTGTATATCCTTAAGGGCATAGTATAGTTTCAATTTCATTACCTATTACATAATTAACTTCTTACATACAAATATTGACATATTTGGCTTGTGCTTCAAAGCCGTTGTGTCTACAAAGTCCATGTCAATGCAACTCATGACTTGAAATCAGTGGGGACATCTTTACTGCTGCTGGGTTTAACCTGGTCGTGCAACATGGTCTCTTCTGAGCTTGTTGTGGCACTGCATTTTTCTGGGGAGTCATCAGTGTCTGGATCCAATCCTTCAGGACAGGGAAGTTTCAGAAGTTCTTCCCGCAGCTGAGCTGTGTGACGCTGGATACACAAGAACAAGTCAGCGTGGAAGGCCACAGTTAACACAACATTATTCACAAGGTTAGACACTCTAAGGCAAAACGAGGAGTAGGTAGAAAAGGCTTAAATGTATTATTTCCATGTCTGGATCAACTTCCCCCCTATATTTAAAGACTGGTACTTTCTTTTTAGTGACAAACTAATTAGCAAAGGGTGCTAGGGACAAATTAAAGGTGGTGTTCAGGGGGTGACAGCAGAAACTGGCTTGGAGCTGGTAGGTCATACAGTCAAACTAAATTTATACAGAATTCATGATGAGACCTGTCACAGAGACAGAAATGCAAAGATTTGTATACTGATCACAATAACTTCATTTTGAAGACCAGTCACACTGAAAGAATGGAAGTCTGGCTATAGAAAAAAGAAGCCTTCAAAAATTTGGGGTTTGCATCTCAGGGGAAATAAAACTTCAAATATTAAAAACAATATAGACCTGTTGTCTGTGTGGTCACAAAACACACAAATGGTGATACTTGGCTAGGAAGGTGGAAAGTATTTATAATGGTTAGAACTTGATTAAAGTTAACACAGGGTAGAACTGATTGTAGCAAACCACAGTTTATTAACTGCTTGTCTACTCTAAGAGCTTATTTTCTGGCAAGGAATTGATTGTAATACAACTTTATTAATCCCCACCCACCCTCAGAGTGAACAAAAAAACTGTTATCACAGAATACTCTGAGCTAGAAGGGATCCCACAAGGATCATCAAGTCCAGCTCTGAAGTGAATGGCCCGTAGGGGATGAAACCCACAACCTTGGCGTTATGAGCATGCCAACCAACTGAACTCATCTCCAGGTCACTGTATCCTATAGAAATATTCACAGAAAAAATAGGCAGGACAGCTGCTAAAGGAAAATCCAGCTTGTAGTAAAAATACTGAGGAAGTGGAATGCACACACATTTCATCTCTCGCCAACTGGGAAACAGATTTGTCATAAAGGTCTCACCTTCAGAGCTGCTGCATGATGGGACATGGTCCTGCCTACTCGTTTGTCACTGCTGTACTGCTGTATGTCTGCTATCCATTCCTCACACTGAGCCATGATCTCCACTCTTTTCAAGTAGAAGTGTTTGTGGATGACCTGCAAGAGAACATTATTGATGTAACATGGATGGAAGAACCATACACTTTAATAATACCAAATTTGCAACACTTCTGTGGGTCTAATTGAATATAAGGAAAAAAAATCAGTATGAAGGTAATTCAGAATTGAACCAGGCTGGAGATAAATTTGGAATTTCTGTCCTCAAAGGTTTCTAAAATCCAAGTGAAAAAAAGCCCCGAGAACCCTGTTCTGAATTCAGCTGATGCTGTTTTGGGGAGTTTGTTGGTTTGGATTATCTCTTCCAGTCTATAGGAATCCACTGTTTGTGTGCAGCCTGCCACTTCAGCAGTCACCTGTATTACCTATGTGCAGGGTAAACCAGTGCCAGAAATACCCCGAGCAAAGGCAAAAGGGAGAGCAGAGCACTGCTCACATTCTGCAGTTCAGAGCTGGATGTACTATGCAGGCACAAAGTTTGCACAGGAGCAGTCACACTGAGACAGTGGCAAGGCTTTTGTTGTTTCTGCCCCTGCCCTGCTTTGCTAGAGAAGCACAGAGTAAGCAGAAGCACCACATCCTCCCCTCTCACTGACCACGGGTGCCCCAACAGAAAACAGATGAGCAGAAACACTGTGGGCAGTATGAGCACAGGAACATTGCATCTGCTGAGAGAAGGATCATAACAGCTGCTTCAGAGGGGATGCAACCACTTTGCTCCAGGCAGAGGCAGCACATCTGCAGACACTGGAATTCTCAGGACATGGTAGTTGAGCTGCCCGGTTTGGATGGGAGCCAGTATTCTATTGAAGAGTAACTCTGGTATTGAAGTACGTATTTGAGTTTAAAAAATCCAAACAATCAACACTCACACCAAGTTGTGAAACTCTACTTGGTGTTGTCTTTGTCTTAAACAGTTTTCTAAAACTCTGAATGGAGAAAGAAACAATAAAACCAAAGAAATCTTATTGAGCACTCTTGGCCACATTGCAACATAATGGGAAAAATAATTTTTCCCTCTAGAGGTTAGAGAAAATAGCTATCTGTCTAAAGAGAAACTGCATATTGAAACTGTAATTGACTTTTATTCTGGATACATTCCTTAAATCCATAATGGAGCTTGGAAAAACTCCCAAAGACTGGCAGTTTAGATCTCCTGAGCCTACCCGTCATTTAAGACACTGAAGACAAGACAGCTCAGATTTTTGAAGACAACAGATCTCAGGATCTACGTTCTTAGACCTCAATCTTCAGCATGAGTTTCCATTTGTGTTACTCAATGTATCATCACTGTTGAGGTTTCTAAGATAACCTTACAAAACCCCTATAGATCTGAACAAAAAAGGGAAACTCCCAAAGAAGTGCTCAGACAATCTGAGAGATGCATTTCCATTTGGATGGGGCCGCAGATGGAATCTAGCATTGCTCCACAGCTGCTTTTTTCATACCAGCAGTGTGAAAGCTGAGCTGCAGAGTAAGCACATGATTACTGAGACTCTTACAGAAAAGTGCAGTAACAATAAGCTGGGATTCAGTTACCAAATGGTGAAATACTGCACATCCTTCACTTCTGTACATGTTAGAAGAAACGTGGAGCATTATTGTCAGGGAGCCCATTGCTTTCTTATAGATTCAATAATTTAATCTTACTGTGATTTGAGAACACCTTTTGCCAAAGTGAAACCATTACATTAGCTAGAAGAAAAAGACCTATTAGCAGAATTTATTAGATTATGTGTCCGGATATTATCTTTATCATGGTTTTCTACTTATTGAGTAGAACATTTAAGAGGTAATTCTGAACCACCACTAGGTTTTATTTCATTAATTCATACATACCCCTACATACACTGCACATCCTTTTTCACGTGCATGTGGATAAAAATATCTAACACTTGTAGTGCAGGTAAAGTGTCAGTGTTTTCTTATTCCACAAGACACAGTAATTTTAATGCAAAAAGGTTTTGCATTCCAAAGGATGGTTTTTACAACACTGAAGAAGGGATGGAAGATCAACATCTCAGATGTCACACCTAGCAATGTGCATAATCCTAAAATAATTAGGCTCTTTCAACACTTTGTTATGCAGACAAATGAAAGCATAGGTGATACTGACAGATGGTTCCATGCTTCAACACTGGCAACAGCTGTAGCAGTTCAGAGCAAAATATGTTTTTCCGGAAATACTCGCTGATAATATTGTGAGATGATTCATGTTTGACCAAACATTTTGCATTAATACTCATACAGATTCTCTTGGTGTTTCTTCAGCTCTTTTTTCCTTGAACTCTTTGCTGTATATGTTCAAGCCCCTGAGATCTAACACATTTGCTTTGGGAAAGGAATTGGACTACAGACACTGAGAGAAGGTCCTAATAACTTAATTCTTTTATGATACTACAGGTGAGCTTTAGTCTATTTTCAGGAATATAAACAAATTCAGCAATTTGATTTATTACAATAATTTTTTTAAGACAGCATGAATGCATGAAGGTTAGCATTGCTTTTAGCAGCATCAAGACAGTTGTTTTCAAAGGCACAGGTTTCTAGTGCAGATGCTTTGTGGAATTTCTTTTAAGGTGTTTTTCCAATTTGTGTTATCTTGGAGTATCTGAAGTGTTTCTTAGTATTTGCTTCAAATTTGTGATCCTTGGGAGAATACTGCCTGTTACTTATGCAGAGTATGGAGAATGGAGTGCCCCTTTGCAGGGCTGGCCAACAGGTGTTACAGGCCATGTAAAAGGTCCTGCTCAACAGGAAAATTAAGCTGAGCTGACTGAACCATGTTTTATCCAACTGTGCACCAAGATCCTGTTCAGGTCGCTCCCACTTTGCTTGCATTCCTCTTTCCCAGAAAAGGATCTGTGAAGTTTGGTGCGTCCTTATTCACTTCAGAACAAGACAGTCTCTGGAGTCAGTTGCCACAGGTTAAAACAGACATCTCATGCACCCAATATTTGCATTATTCTTACTGCTCAAAAAAGAGAAATACTGCCTTTCACAAAGCCTACCTCCTTAAAACATGGTGATGGATTTCTCATTTGTTCAAGCATTGCCCACTTGACTGTTGCCTGTCGGATATTTCCGTCATACTCTCTGGAGCTCTGGGTACCGCTCGGAGTACCTCGCGATCGCTCGTAACCTGGTTCATTGAAGTACGGTTCTGCCACCAGTATTAGAGACTGGACAGACACTAACACCTGTTAAGAGAAGAAACCCAGTATTAAAATTGTGCTACCAACAGATTCTTACAAATACACACGGCTCTGCTCACCTTACAAGCAAAACCATTTCTATGGCAAAGTATTTCCATTTGTGATGCAGGCTACGTGCAAGATGGAACATCCACACATTCAAACCTAAACTGTCACTACACACAAAACCCACCGAGTCCTGTGGCTGTCTATTTAGCTCAAACACTGAGAAAACGACAAATGAAACTTAAACCCCTGCAAAACAAACATACAGATATAAGTAAAAGAAAGTATTTAAAGGAAGAGATGGCCTGGTTGTGCCCCTTTGTGAAAGAAAGTGTATTTGTCAAGTTCTCAGTCAACAATTTTGATTTTTGTCCTGTGGCTGAGCTTACTAATTCTTCTAATTCTGAACTAGATGGAAAAGAAAAAAAGGAGGTAAAATGCCATGTGAACCACTGAAATTAATCCTCATCTACATTGTCTCCCATTTTTTCTTTCAAATGAATGTTCTTAGCCATTTAGTTTCAGATTTTACAAACAATATTGTGTCATATGCCAATAAAACAAAATCTCAGTATTTTTCTTAAGATAAGGGAAACGTTTTCAATACTATATGAACAAAGCACCAACTATTCAGTAATTAGGAAATAACAATGTTCCTCGTTTCAGTTTTACTATCCAGCGCATGTGTGAATAGATGCTTACAAAAATGCAAGGTATTTAACAATATACTCAGCCATTCCTAATAAAACCCAAAATTAAACAGATATATAGGGTTCTTCGGTATCCAAATGTAGATGTACTGCATATTCACGATTTTATGATTTACTAGCTTTTCCAGTATTAAAAGTTTGTCCCTGTCAACTTGATTTTTAAACAAATGAAGGGCAAGTTTTTCTTATGTACCTGGGACCAAATTCACCAGCAACAATGTTAGGGATTACAGTTCTGTGACACAAACTTCCAGAACTGTAAAGAATTCAAACAAAGTGATTTAAACACTTGTATTTCCTCAATTAGTGAAAAGCTGATGATATGTTACAGGCCTAGGAAGGGCATTTCCAGCACTGAGCATACTTAGGTGCAGACAAAAACATGTCAGGGCAGCTGTTTTTGGAACTGACTCTCCTCCTAGGTACAACTCAGAGCTTTAAAACATTCCCTAATTTAGCAGTCTAATTTGTGAATTTGGATATGGAAGACAAGAGTGTGGCATTCTCCTGGAGGTTCTCCTGTAGCAAAGCCAGCACAGAAGCGCTCCAGCTTCCCATACTCTCTGTGATGGTTCCTCACTGCACAGACACAATGCCAGATCCGTAACTCCCATCAAAGCAGCAGTCCAAGAGCCAGCTGAATGTCACAGGTTACCCTCAGTGCCACCAGTACCTCATAGGAACACACCCTCACTCCTTTAGGTGCCATGGCACTTTGCCCTTGTGCAGTGGCTGTGCCTTCAATACAGTCTAGGGCAGGCAAGTCTTTATCCTGATGGATTGGACATGTAGCAGTGCAGTGGGAGATGTGAACCAGCATCCCTCATTGGGCTGAGAAGGAAAATTAACCCAGTTTTTCTGTTTCTCAGGCAGGTGCTCCAGGTAGCTGCTGGCACCGTGTGCACCATCACAGTCTCCTGTACCTGCTCTGCACTCAACTAGAACAGCCAACAGTTATTTAGTGTTAAACTTTAAAATGTATGTAAATGCATTAAAACATACAGCATGTGTCTCACAAATCAGGTTTCATCCAGCAAATGGCCACACAGATATCAAAAAAGCAGAATATTAATGTAAATGTGCTCAGTCACAGAATGACTTCAGGGACAAGGCTTTGGGTATGAAAGGTGTTTTGGTGATCTCTGTGGCTTTTACATGTCTCTGGAAGAATAGGCTTTTGCTTTTAAAATTTTGTATTTTAGATACCTATTTTTTTTTTAAAGTAGCTATGGTAAGAAATTTGGCACTGTAGCATGGTACTCTCTGGGCCTGAAGAAGCAGTTGATACTTTGAAATATAATTGTAATGAATGAGAAACTACACCAATCTTCCAGTTTTGCTGGGTAATAAAAATTAATTTCTGGAGTATTTTGGGTGGTCTTAAAATAGTTCAATCTCTGAGCCAGAAAAAACATGTAGTGCTAGATTATTTCCAAGCAATTTATTTAGTCCTACAGCTGTTTTCCATTTAATAGTTGTAAAGTGTTTTTCTCTCAATATGATGGGGATGGGACTTTTTCCAACAGTCTTCTTACTATTCTCAAAATGAAACACTAAAAAGAAGTTTTACATTATAAATATCTATGCTGCATGTGATTTTTAACAATCAAATCTAACATTTGATTAGATTTGATTGTTAAAACAAACATTTTAATGTAAGAAAAATTACTTCAGTGAAAGTAAGACTTCCTAAATACTCGTATCTTTCTACTCTGATTTTACAGTTGGAAGTCCAAAATTTCAGTTCATCTCTTGATTAAGAATTTGGATCTTGGGGGACTTGTACTCAGTAAGGAAGTGCTGGATACCTATCCTAACATGATCCTCTCTTGATTATCTTGAAGCTGAGTGTGAGATTTGCCAGAAGTTCCCTTGATTGTTCTGCCTTTCAAAGATGAGAGTTGATGGCTTTGCAGTGATATCAGCTGGCTCCCTCAGCTCCCCTGGATTCACAGGGTTTGGTTCCACAAACACCTGGGTCCAAGCAGCTACAAAACTGTTTCCTCTACTGTGGGTAGTTCCTCATTCTCACAGACCTCCCTAGTGAGGGCTCAGGGATGAGGGAAAGCAAGTCCCTGAAGGGAAAGCCTAAGAGTGAAGCAGAGATGACCTCTGCCTTTTCCATGTCCTTGTCAATAGGATTCCTGCCCCACTGAGCAGCTGGAAAGCATATGGAAAATGTGGTTTTTTTGCTGCCAGCAAAAAAATACTTCCAGAAAAGAAAAAAAAAAAAAAAAAGAAAAAGGAAATACTTTTGAAAAGCTCTTCATGTTTGTCTTTATAACCCTCAACATTTTCAGTACCATTTGAGCTTTAGTTTCCCTAATTTCTCTCCTGAATGTTTGGTCAATATCCTTTCATTTCACACAAGTAACTCATACCCTCCTTCCACTTTTTTTGCTTCTTTCTGCAGCTGAGCTTAGGCAAGAATTCTTGTTTACCCATGCTGGCCCTCTGCCTCATTTGCCTGACTTCCACACTCTGGAGCAGACTATTCTTGAACTTTTAGGAGACTGATAAATCTGCTCTCCAAGGCCAAATCCTGAACAAGCTGAAATGTGTTCTGCTGAAGGCAGTAATTCTATTATGCTGAAGCTGTGCAGTCTTCTAGCATTTGGAACAGAAATTGTACCTTGTGCTACATAATAATCACTCCAAACTCAGAATAAATTCAGTAACTGCCATAGGAAAGAAGCCATTGCAGGCTTTACTTTCACTTAATGTCTTTGCTTGTGAGTCAGTGCATGTCTGCGAAGTAAAGCTGAAAATTATAAGGACTGCATGCCCTAATAAATTCTGCTCTAATGTAACACTAATTGTTATTGAACACAGCATAGCTGCACTTCCATTCCCTTCATCTTTATTCCACCACTCAGCTCACCTGCACGCTCAGGAGCAGGAAGGCTACAGTCTGCACTAGTGTACCTCACTTTCTCACCTCTCTCTTTCGTCTTCACCATAAAAAGCTTGTGATAAATCCATGAGATGATGTCATCTCCCAGCCCTTTAATTTTCTTTTTGAAAATAAAATAAACTGCTTGAAATCATCTGAGCAGAGCTGGTGCAGGAATGAGCTGCACACATGAACAGCTGCTCTTCAAGACCAGACCAACAGAAATACCCATTAAAAAGAGCATTTTGAAGAACCTGTCTCCTCAGCAGTGTTCCTTTCCTAGAGTTCCAAGGATGGTTTCTGGACTTTTGTCTTATTTATGCTTATGTGAAGATTATTCTGGTTTAAATGTTCTAGAAAAGGGAATCCTTAGGACCAAGAGACAACTTACTACTCCTAAATGACATTTCAAGAGAAAGAAGAAACTGCTCACCTGCAAAAAGCTTGATGTTTGCGGATTCCATTTCTCTTCTGGCCTCCCATGCCATGTGTTAAGTATGCTTAAGCACACCTGAAAAGGTGACATAATTAATACCACAGACAAGTATTATGACAAAATTATTCTGCTTGGACAGAACAGAATGTTGATACTATATTCAGTTTTTGACAAACTTTTTTACAACAGCATTCTAAAAGACAGATTTGTTTCCTATCACAGAATCAGTGAGGTTGGAGAAGACCTCAGGGATCACTGAGTCCAACCTGTGATGGAACACCACGTCAACCAGACCATGGCACCGAGTGCTAGGTCCAGCCTTTCCTTTAAACACCTCCAGCTTTGGTTGGTGACTCCACATCCTCCCTGGGCAGCCCATTCCCATGTCTAATAATCCTTTCTGTGGCCAAATTCCTCCTAATGTCCAACCTAAAACTTCCCTGGTGCAGCTTAAGACCATGAGACTACTTTGAAAGGAAAACAGATAAAAATAATGTGGATAAGCAAGAACAGCATGCTAATAAACAAACAAGACAAGGCAGATTACCTTTCCTCATGGGAAACCTATGGATTCCAGTGGCTCAAAAAAACCCTGAATTATGAATATTGTCTGATTCTTTATAAACCTGTAATTATGGGTTTCAAAGACAGTCATTCTCCTTAAGCATGTAACAGGTGGTTTCTGACACAAAGACTATCAAGAAATTGGAATTATTCCTTAACTTTTGTGACTGACCTGAACTTTAGGGAAGTATATGGGATTCTTGAATCTTATTGTGAAATGAAACAATCCAAGACAGAGAAAACAAAGAGACAAAACAAACAGAAGAAACTTAGCAGCAAGTATTTTCCAAGACTTAAAACAAGACAAAGAAAAATGGAGATAAAGTCTCCACTAGGAATTATACTCTGTGTCCACATTAACAGAAAGAGAATGCAGAAAAAGAGACAAGGCACTCAGCAAACCTTCAGAAGCCACAACTGATATAAAGTATACTTTGTCCATAGAAAGGGTATTTCAGCTAGCCAAAACAGATTTCTGACAGATTTAGCAAAAAATGCTGGAAAAGAATATTTTTCTCTGTCAAAAGTACTTGCTTTTCTGGTCCAGTCCAACTCATAAAGGCTGGATCTCCAAAAATCAGCAATACTATTTAGAAAGGGGGTAATTCCCACTTGAAACTGCCAAATCCCTCTTCATTTTGGTCTGGAGATCAGTATTAACCAAAGAGCTTCACCTTCTACATTGGGAGTGGCTGATCCATAATTCAATCACAAAAGGAAAAATCTTCCACCTGTTTCACTTTGTCGTGACATCTAACACAGGATCCCAGCTGACCTACCTTGCCATCATTGTAGAGGTTTGGATTAAATCTCACGCTGTGGCCTCCAGTTGTTTCCAGATTCACAAGTGGAGGGGAATTTGGATAGTCTTGTGGGAAATACACATCAAATTCAAAGCAACCATTTGCGTACGGGGTGTCTGCAGGACCAGTAATGAGAACCTACCAGCGTTAAAAAGAGAGAAACAAAGGACACTTAAAATCCCCACCCTTGTATCAATCACACGGTCGAGATTTTGTAGGTTATATGAAGCATTTTATTTCCACCTGCTGTGTATCAGCAATTATTATTTGACCTCATAATCATACACAGGTGTCAGGCTGCTCGTTCTGTTACTGTGGGTAAGCAAAGCCCTCCGCAAACACTCATTTCTCCTGATTACAAATGGAAAGCAAGACAGAAGGAGCTGAAACTCTTTCCTATTGGATGCTATTAATAGGATGGGCTTTTTTCAAAATCCAGGTCCAGAGGCACTCTCCATACCTACTGCCTGCCACTTCAATGGTCACAAGCAAAGATATGTTTGGACCATAACGGAGCAACAGCACTAAACTTGTCCCCTTGGAATAGCTGAAAAAGAACTAACCCTGTTCTACAAAGACTCCTTGGCCAACAGAGTGCTCCTGAGGCAGACAGGCTCTCCCTGCCCCTGCCAAGTTGCTGAGAAATCAGACTCAGACTCAAATACTACCAGTTACATGAATGCCTGGACAGCAATTAAAGTGGATGTGAAGTATTTCTGGTTTTTCCTAAGATTTCATGCACCTTCCTGAACGCTTGTATTCCAAGCTGAAGGAAGAACCGAACCCAGCTTTGCCTCTTTACCTTCATGATGTCGAGGCGCTCCTCGTCGCAGCGCACGAACACGCTGGACGAAGACGAGAGTGGCAGCGAGGTTGAGAGGGTCACGGCTTCCTGAGCCAGACGCCGCGCCCTGGCAGCGCTGTTGGCGTCGCTCGCGTTTTTCACCTGAGACATGTAGTGGTAATTCACTTTAAAAACCAATTTGCCGTCGTCGTCTTCGGAAACCATTTCAAATGTATCTAGAAGAGAAAAAAAATTTAATGACTCAGGAAAGGAGGGAAGCTTACAGTGGATTAGTCTTGGATAAAGATTATGAGCATTAAAATCAGGGAAGTATGATTTGCATCACAGTGATGCAAAAAAAAAAGTGTTTTGTGAGTTAGCAGTGATCACAGAAACCAAAGCATTAACCGTGCTGGGCTGAAACAATTTCTGCAGCTAATTTACAAACTTTCATATGCAACTTGTCAAATATAAACCACCCCCAATTTGGAAAGCTACCAGCTACTCCCAACCAGGAACATGATGATATTACAAATACATAATAATGCTAATAATGGAACCTGTGTGAAGCCAAGTGCCAGCAGTATTTACTTGTGCACTGGTGGCAATGCTATTGAAGAACCATGCAAACTACAGTGGAGCTGGTTTTCTTTAATCACTTGCTACACAAAATCTGCCAGAGGGAAAAGCTCCCACTTCCTACAGACTCTCTTAACTCCTACTCTTGGCATACACTCCACAAACATTTGTGAGAAAATCCTCTTACAAATACAACAGCAAAGAAATGTGATGGCAAATGATGTCACTGCAACTCAAAAAATACTCAGTGAACATGTTTTTGCAATAATTTTATAGCTCTTTCTTGGATAAGATACTATTAGTTCTTTATTTTTTTTTTTTTTGGTAACACACTCCATTTATGGCCAAAGTAAGGACTGATTACCATCACATTTTCCAAATGCAATATATTGCACTTCATGAAAGGACACAACCAAATTTATTGCAGTTTCATTTGAAAAACACATTTTCATTTCAATTATATTCTATTTTAAAAATAACATATATGAGCTTTATACATAAATAAATAAATAAATATTATATAAAGCTCATATATGAGCTTTAAAAAAATCAAACATTTCAATGTAATTTGAGAACTGAGAGTCTTAGAAAAAATCATTACTGTTACAAAAACATGAACATCATCACATCACTGATTATCTGGTCTGTTAAATTACCTTAATGCATGCTTAAAACATTTCTTGTTAGTTCAAAGACTGCATGAGTTGGTAAACTGAAAACACAGATGTACAATTGTCCTCATGGGAAAACTATCAGTGGTCACGTATGTAAGACAGTTGTTAACTTTAAAAATAATAAAGGATTCTGTTCACCAGAGCACACATTTCTTCAGTGTCTGCTTTCTAAAACACACACATTCACACTTCTCAACCTACCAAACTGGAGTTTTTTCATGACAGCCACATACTTCTCTTCAAGAGATCGTAAAACAGACAAAGGCTTGGGCTTCACAGCAGCCTTTTTGGAGTATTCAGCCATCTTCTTTTCTGTTGTGTAAAATGTGATGATTATTTGTAGCTAACAACATAATTCCAAGAAAAGCACAGCAAGTGTTGACATTTTATGGTTACATTCTTTTGCAGAAACATCTCAAAACTGGGCATCACTTTGGATATACAAATCTCTTCTCACTACTGTATATCATTATCTGAACAGCTTGGAGTAAATAAAGATCATAATCTCATCTTAGAAATAATTCATGACTGCTGCTGCTTCTTTGAATATTTTTTTATTGTTTCTTCTATCTTTTTAAAATTTTGAACAGGAAGTATAACATATGCTTGTGTGAATGGCTATTCCCACATGCATTCCTGGACTCTCCAAAATTAGGAGCTGATCATACATGCTTTTATAAATTCCAGTCCCCTGATTCAGGTACTTAATCTTTAGTTTTTATTACTAGACAACCAGATGGTCTTTTGAACATCTGCAAGTTCAACCCATGTGTCAGCTTTTTGTTCTGCACTCATCTACTTAAAAGTTAATCCAATTCATAAGATTTAGTTTTAACAGGAAAAAGTTCATTACTGAAGGTCCTGTATGTTGTTTTCTGCCAAGCAAAATAATAATAAAAAAAGTGCTACATAACCATGCTGGAAGGTGAGGTGTACTCCAACTTACTTGAGTTATTCTGTTTCCTGACCAAAACATTTAAAACTACCACAAGGTTCCAACCACTTCTTAAAATGCAGTCAGCAGTTGGGGGCAGGAGGGAAGTGTTTAGTCTTGCTTTGGAGCTGATTTGTAAGCTATCTGTAAATGGCTGTATTACAGACAAACAGCAACAGGACCCAGAGAAGTGTTTGTGTTTCACCTTGGTTGGCCTGGCGCAGACTGGTGGTCGCAGCATGAACGATCTCTGCAGTCTTTTGGATGTCTGGCACCAGCAGGGTCAGTCCCTCTGGCTCTTGATCAGAAGTATCCGGTTTTACTCCTGCTTTAGCTTTGTCTTTTTTAGACCTGTATGGGGCAAAGAAATAGGATAGAACATGAGGGAATATCTTTCAGCCAGACATAACAGTATCCAGGGCATCTGTCAATAGGGAAAAATACCAAAGATAAAGGACTGAGACTAAACCAAACCTTCTGAAATGGAATGAGTCTCTGTACCTTCAGGTTCATCACTGAATGCAGGAACCAGCAGTTCCAACACTGAACATGCTGCCTGGATTTGACAAACACATGTACAGCTGGTATGAGCAGTGAAAATATGAACACAAAGCCAGCAATTCCAGTATAGCAGTTTTTGCTTCAACATTTCAGGCCTCCTGATTGTTACCCTGCAGGCTGACCTGATGTCTGCACACCTTCACACAGGATGAGAAAACCTTACAAAATCAGTCTAACAAAGATCATGTCGTGAATATGCGTTTCATCCTGCAGTTCCTTGTGCAAAACTAAGTTCTGAATAGGTGATAAAGTGCTCCTTCCTACTAAACAATACACTAGCAATTACTTAAAATACACCAAGGGTGAAACTCTAGGAAACCTCCAGTAAAAATTCACAGCAGGTAGATGAATATCAATCCAGGCACCACAGAACTGTGGGTCAAACATGCATTTTCTCTCTCTCTAAAGTTCTCTTCTAGGCTACAGAAATGTAGAGCTTTTATTTCAACAAAGAGTTTTATGTAACATAATTTTACAAGCCTTAAAATATAAAAAACGTTGAGGTTACATTGGATGTTTATAATCAAAGTATTGCAAATCAAAATGTCAATTTAAACACCTCAAATTTTTCTAAGTATTGGAAAATGCAGTGCATACTGCACTGTTGTTTGATAGAAGCTAGTTGCATAGATACATTTAAATGTTTAGATTGTGACAATCCGGTCCTTACTAGATAGTCAACTGCTGAAATGAGGACAAGGGTATTTAATACTAATGTAACCTAAATATGTGTATTTAAAAGCTTCCATGTTTTAAGAGCAAGCATAAATTTACACTGTCATCCTGCAAAACTTGGGAGATTTCCATGCTAACAACACCCAAATTATTTTACAGCAATTTCTATACATTTTTGTTTCAACAGCACTTGTTTGTTTTGAGACCCAAACAAGTTCAACAGCCAAGCTGAAGTGGTTTTCTTTCTCACCAGCAAACCAAGAAACTATCCACATGAGTAAAAACAGCAATTTAATGTTTTGATATAGCAAACACATTTTACCAACTGTAACATTTCTGTGTTTTAATCTAGACTGCAATTGTGCATAATGAATGATGCTCTAAACTATTCAGTAGAGGTGATGACAGTAGTACTGAATATGGTCTCTGAACTGTACCTAATCAAATGAGAATATCCCTAGAGAGCATTAATAACAAAATACATTACTGTAGCACGGTCCATTTTCCCTGTTCCAGATTTAATCCAAAAGGATGTTAGCCCATGGCTGACTTCAAGCTATTCTGAGCTTTCAGACTCTCAAAGTTAGGAGGATTCAGAGGCATCACAGCCAGCCCCAGGTTGCATTTGAGGGACATTGTATGACAAAAAAGCAGCAGCTGCATCTCTCATTTATACTTTTCCATTCTTATTGCATTTTTCCTTCTGGAAAGCTAGGCAAATATTTTTTAAATAACCTACTAAGCACCTTCAGAAATATATATTCAAACCTACTAAACCTCAGTGATAACCTGTTTTAACATCATGCATATGCTAGCAGCTACCACTCCCTTGAAAGGTATACAGATTTAGATCTGCCTGCTATTGATGCAGAAGCCTTAAGCTATTTGCTGCAAAACCCTTGGAGAAATTCTGGCTGAAGTAAAATGTCAGTGGGCATTATGCAAGAGAAGGATGTGTGAAAAGCAATAAAAAAGTGTTTGGTGAAGGTACCAAAAGTAAAATTAATTCTTAGAAATTCATTTTCAAAACACTGTTCTTGTGGCTCTTCTGTTATCCATTTGCTTTTACAATTTAGACTACTTATTTGGTTTTTCCCCTTCTGCCTGGTCTTAGAATCAAAACAATCAAGGTGATGGCCTCATTAAGTAAAATGCTTCACCACATGCTTAAAAACTCCTACAGACATACTGAGTTGCTGACAGCAACTGCCTCAGCAGACAAGGAATATGTCTTAGTTGAAGCAGCAGGGAAAGGAGACATCTACTCAAATGCAAACTTTCACTACCAATAATATAATTTCCTCTTGTTCTCCCTGCTGTCCACACCAGTTACACTTCAGCACTTTTGAACTGTCAAAAGAGAATGTATTCTCCTAACATCTCCTGTGCCACCAGGGAGAGGAGATTCTGTCCACTGCAATCATGAGCACAACAAAAAACCCCCGCCCTGCCTCTCCTCAGAACAGACTTTTGAAATCATGTGTTTGCAGAACTGCTCTACCCTGACAACTGTAGTTATCTGGGTCTACATTATCAAGCTGCCTAACTTCTGAGTCAGGACACACCTGACACATTTCAGGACGTGAAATGCGGGAATAAATCTAACTTAGCCACACCTTTGCCCCATCCAAGTCTTGTTTTTGACCTTGATTCTGCCTAATCGTGGATTTCGGTCAGTTCCTGAGGGAGGATAAGATAGCTGGTACACAAATTCCCAACAGCCTTATCAACATTTTGCTTCCTCACACAAGTGTTGCTTGTATATTCTGATGGCTAATTAGGATAAAGGTAACCTCCCACTTTTAGGGAACAAACCAACTGATATTGCCATAGCATGCAAGACTCCTATGAATGACAACATCCAGTTTTTTCTTCCCCCATTTTGTCTTCCTACCTTTACTTGATTCAAATGAACAACAGCTAGTGTGATCCATCCTGCAGTTTGTGAGATCACAGAATCACAGAATGGTTTGGGTTGGAAAGGGCCTTAAAGATCATCTCGTTCCAACCTGCTGCCATGGGAGGGACACCTTAGAACGGGATCGGGTTGCTCAGAGCCCCATCCAGCCTGGCCTTGAACACCTCCAGGGATGGGGCATCCACAGCTTCTCTGTTCCACTGGCTCACCACCCTCAGAGCAAAGAATTTCTTCCTAATATCTAATCTAAATCTACTCTTTCATTTGAAGCCATCCCCCCTTGTCCTGTCACTGCATGCCCTTTGTAAAAAGCCCTTCTCCAGCTCTCCTGTACACATCTGCCTCATTATTTTATTCTCTACTTTAGCACTATTCACAAATGTTTGGAGATATTTAACAGTACTTTACAGCTTCTCCATTTATTTACAATCAGCATATGGAAAACCAAGTAATTCCCTAGACTCTAGATGGGAAAATCTGTCAAAGATTCCCCAACCATATGCACTTTCACACTGACGATAATTTTTAAAGCTCCCAGAGTTTTGTGATCTGAGATAGAACCGAACACCACTGCAGACATGAACGACTACATTTCATTTTTACATTCCTTTTTCATTAGAAGACCACAGCAGCCCTTTCTGAAAACATATCCTTAAAACATGTTTATCATGGCTATTAAATGATGCAATTTAAAAAGAACAAGTGCATTATAAGATAAAAATCTTGCACAAAACAGCTCTGGAACGGAAGATGGAGGTGTGAATTTGGTCTCTGTACCCATCTCCCTCATGTAACAAAACATCCTGGTCTGCAAAATCTAAAAGCCTGTTTCGTTCCCTAAACTATATGCTTCTAAAAAGGCCAAGACAAAAATGTAATTCAAAGCCCATGACAAAGTTCCAAGGTTTCATATATCACCAGTGCACAGGGGAACACACAAAGTAAACAAAAGTCAGAGTCACTGTGAGGGTCCCAGGCCCTCAGAAAGGTCGGCAGTCCTCCATGAGCCTACAAAACAATTCCATGGTCAGATTCAATCTTGGAGTCCCCCCAAGATCAAAATTACAGCTATACTGAAGATGATAGTCCACAAACTGTTTCTCAGTGTGACCTGAAACACAGGATATTGCTTTGTGCACACATAAGAAAAGCAACCTGATGACTACTCTGCCATTTGTGAGCATGTATAATGTGGACAAAGCACACTATTAGCTGAGAAAACACCACCCTCCCTCTTGCTGTCATCTCCACTGCTGCAGTGCTGCCTGGATTCATTCTCTCTCCAAGCTGTGTGTCATACACCAGCGATCCAGAGGCACCAGTAGGGCCCCAGCTTGAGAGAAGTTGTTGGGAGCTTTACGGCTCTCTCAATACTCTATGAAGGAGGAGATGAAATATCAAAAGTGAGGTCATAAAGCCAATAAGATGATTCAGCTCCTTCCTTGCACTCTGTCAGCCTGCACAGAAATTTGTGTATGCAGATAGCTAACAGTTTAACAGAGTCCTGAGCTTCAATCTATCTCAATGTTACTATTTCCAGAGTGGAGGAGGAGCCAAATATTTAATTGAGACAGAAACATCTCCATACAGTTTTTCAGCCACTGAAGAACAAGCAGAGAAAATGTCAACCCATATTTAAAGGGATGACAGTCACAAATATATTTGCTAGAAGAGACAACAATGTACACGCTAATAATTTAAGCCACTAATATTGCTTGTGCTGGAAGATGACAGCCTTCTCTTTATGCTGTGCTAAATGAATAATGAATTATACACACCCAAGGCACCCTTAATTTTCAAAATCAATACTAATACTTACTCACCTGTGCCTGGTACTCGGAGGTAAATGTGATGATACAGCATGATACCCTTATCAAAGGATTCATGGAGTACAGCCAGTGAACCATTCAGCCCCTGTGCACCACGGGGACAATGCTTACAGCAGAATATTGCTCAGTCTTAGTCTGGGGCTCACTGTCTTGGGATCAAACTACCCTGGGATTGCAACCACAGCCCTCATGGTCTCCACATTTGTTCCTTCCAGTAATTCACAGTTTTTAAAAAAAAATCTGAGATCAGGCAAAAGAAGCAGGGGACTGTGACTTTGCAAATGACCACTGGTGAAAGCTGGTCTCCTCCCAGATGGCTCCACCTATCCCACCTTGGGGCTTGGAAGCACTACTTGCAGACATTAAGTGGAAGCATTCCAAACCAGACACTACAGTACTGCTCCCTGCAGACAACCATCAACTCCAAATGTGAGCTTCAACATGCAGCAGAAGGAACTGATAATTGTTTTTTAAAGAAAATGAATTAAAACAAATTAGGCTTCAATTCTTGGGGCCCAGTCTGAAGAAAATATTTTTTGTTCGCAAAATGCACCTTCTCACATAGAAGTTCTCCAAAACAGCAGTGAAGACAATGAAAAGCCACAGCAGAGAAAATGCCTCAAGCCCACCTGGTTGTATTCCAGCATCTCCATGAAGCATAGGAATGAATTTTAAAGGTAAGCTTGCTAGATAACACATGACAAGAACGAGCCAATTCTCATTTTGCCAGAATAACAATTTGCCATGAAGTTCAGCCAGCAGCTGTTGGTTCCAGTGAGCCTGCTTTGCCACACATCAGCAGCTCTCTACAGCAGAGGGCTCAACTACCACAGCAAGCTCGTGTCTCAAACTCAGCCCTCATGGCAACCCATTACACCAGCCTCACTGCTCTCCAATCACTGATGTCATTGACTCCCTAGCATTGAAATAGTCATGGGAGATCATCTGATCCCAAAACGTCCTGTACATTATCCAGAAATTTCCCAATTTTCTAACAGAATGCTGTGGCCTTTGAAAGTAAAGGAAATTCAATGCTAAGTCCAAGACCAAAACTGTTCCCCTCCAATTCCGGATCAAAGTGGACATTCCCAGTCCAACATGGAGGTGACATTCGGCAGACATGCAAGTCTGCTGCTCAGAGGATGTGATGTTTTGTCTTTCAAACTAGAACCCATAATTTTGGGTTGTTGTTCTGCCAATTTGACCTAAGAGAAACAGCTGATCGTCTCATTTCAGAAATTCATGCCAATACTTGTTTATATTTCTGGCACACCTTCAACTAAAATGCTGAGAATTCAAACCTTCCATCCCAGTGATTCCAGGCTGTTCAGGATGTTGGTGTTTTCATCCTCGTCCATACACAGCTTCAGAGATAAACAGCACTATGCTTAAACCATCTAGTAAAAGACAAGCTTTCCTTTTGTGATGGTATAACAAAGTAATACAAAAAAATTGTACAGATAATGCACAAAGAACCAACCACAGAATTCTTATCAAATCCATCTAATAATAAAATAATTGTGACTCTAGAAATCTTTGCTTCCAGATCCTAAGCTGGCACTGAAGAACTACTCATACTGTGTTTACTTTACAAAATTGAAAAGAACTTACAAACAGTAGTCACATGACATTCTCACTAAGAAATTTTTTAGGCTTCAGCCTGGGGAAGTGACATGAGAAGATACAGGTTTCCATGGCCATTAAATCCAAGGCTAATGGATGACCAGATTAGCAAAGAAAAAACAGTCAGCGATTCTGGTGGAGCATTACATACAGAGGCATTGTAAATGGATTATACAAAAGCCAAATATCTTTCCTATTTTAAGAAGATTACATATACTATGATATATATATAATATTGCCAGCAAGCACAAGCTGACTTTTTTAGGTGGGTATCCAACACAAAGAACTGGTTTTTGTCCTTCCCAGTTCTGTTTCTTTTGCACTACAATAGCAAAAAAAAAAAAAAACAACAAAAAAACACCACTACAGGTACCTTACTGCTTCATAACCAAGACTTGCAATCTCAGTCAAGAAGGATTGGAGAAATGGATGAGTAAAGTCCAGTTCATCCAGAGCTACTAGAAAGAGTTGCTAATAATGAGATTCCTTCTCCCAAAGTCTCTTAGGTAATGGTTGGCAAATATTCTGAGTTAACAGCGGGGGAAAGAACATTCTCCACACACCTTTTCCTGACATTTTATTTACCTTCCCATGATGTTTCAGCATATGCTTAGGGACAGCACTAAATTTTGCAGAGGTCAGATTATTACTTCTTAAGAAGCTGTCTTTAAGTTGGAAACAAGTAAACAGAATCAAGAAACCAACTAATTACTGGAAGCAGAAAGTTATTAAAATAAAGAAATGAAAATCTGTATTGCAACATTGATAGTTACCAATGAAATGACAAGAGTATGCAAATCTACCAGCTTATGTCTGTCATACCAAAACCCTGTAAGTAGTACAGTAAACCAGACAGATACATGCAAATAAAAATCTAGATCAAACAGATGGTATATTCTCACTCTGGATGGCAGCATCCAATTAGAGAAATATACAGCACTCAATCTTCTTTCACTTCTATATTTGTAGTTAGTAAAAGCACATGTCCTCCTCCAGCCAGAACAAGATTAAATTCTGTAGTATCCAGGAGAGGGCATGGCCAGGGCCCAGAGGGTGTTCTATATCCCCACAGACCATTGCTGGGGCAGGGGAAAGGGACTCCCCTCTGGGAAGAAGGGGTTGCTTCTGGTCAAGTAAGTGTGGTGGGGGAGCAGCTGGGTGGTGCCATTTCCGTAAAAAGAGCTGGGTAATGCCTGTTCTGAGCTGGAGGGAGGGGTCAGGGTGGGGTACCTGCAGTTGGGTTGAGCTCCATGGCGAGCATTTCTGCGTGTGAATCACACTCTCTTTTGTACACTTTTGTTAATAATACTGTTGTTGATTGTTCTCTTATCTCATTTCTGCTTCCTGTAAATTATTCTTATCTCAACCCGTGAGTTTTACCTTTTGTGCCTCCAATTCTCCTCTCCAGCCCACCACAGGGAGAGGGGAAGGTAGGAGTCAGCAAGGGGCAGCATCTCAGAGAGAGCACTAAATTAGGGAGTAGCATTCCTAAAGCACAACCACACAATAACAGTTTAAATGAAGGACAGGGCTGATCAAAGTGCTCACCTCAGTCGGTTGGTGTAGGTATCTACACAGGTCTTCATTTTAGCCAACAAGGTCCCAACAGAAGCTTGTGACTCCAGCTGCTCCTCCTCCTCTTCGCTGCTTTCTCCTGACAGAGGAAGCAGTAATGGCACCATCGAGGTGCAAGAGGCAATAGCACGGAGCAGCTCCAGCAGAGCTCGGTACAGGGGAACGTGTCGAGCCATATCCAAAACTGCGAGACACAAGCAGTTTACAAAAATTACTGACACTGGAGACACTTTCACTCCTAGTATAGATATTTTAAATAAGAAAGCCAGAATTTAGTAATTATTAAAATACTAATGAAATGTAATGATCAAATACATTATTTTGTAATTGCCATTTTAAATTTGTGTTGTAATGAACCTGTACAGAAAGAAATTTATAAGATACCTGGAAAACAAAGGTTAACGAAAGACACAAGAGGACAGAAGTGCTACCAAGGTATGGAACAGGATTACCACATGCTATTTAGATTTGTTTCTAGTGCCTTTATATACAGTCCTGGCTCAAATTCCATGCTGACAGTAACTGTAAACAAAAATCTGTGGAGGAAAAACCTGTAACCTATGGCATGGTAGAGTAGCATTTGCTGAATCTAACAGCATAAACATTAATAAAGACTTTCACATCACCCAGGAGGAGTCACCTCCTTTCAGGAAAATTTCTTTGCACTATTGCAGAAATATTTATGGTTCTTCAATGAATGAAGTTATCTACTCAGTAGAAGTCCAGTTTTGCTTCTTTTCATGAAGAAAGGATCGTTTTAAAAACCATTGTGTATCCTTCAGAGCATGCAAATTTTATCTGCATGTATATGAACCACAAAACAGTAAAGAGGAGTAAGAACATACATTAGACAGGCAAACCTCACTGTCTTAGTGCTTTTCAGTGTGATATGTTTGTGCTACAGAAGTAACTGTGGGTAGAATATAGATATCAGCTCCCCTGATTAGGAAAGACAGGCAGAGATACACAATTCTAATGGGTTCTCTAGCACCACATTGTTTATTTTTCTTCTCCACTTGTTTAGACAAATATGTAATGTATGTCATTTCAACTGACTTTGTATCATTAATAGAAATCCTGAAAATGTAGCAATAGGCAGATACTTTAACACAGCTGCTTCCTCTGTCCCTAGGACATGCTATTTTTAACCTAACTGCAGAAGATATTTGCTCTAGTTTAAAGTATTCACAAATGACTGAGTTTGTGATAAAATAAATTTATTCTTTTTCCAGCAAAAACCCCCAGACAACAAAAAGCCCCTGACAACTTGCATTAGGACAGAACAAAGCACAGAAGAACTCTTTAATGTTTCATTTAGCACATCTCATCCTCCAAGCTAAAGCAGATCACAGACTTTCAACTCTTGTCACCAGACCCTTAGCTCTAAATACAGGACGATGGGACAGTATAAATAGCCAAGCTAAATTCAACAAGCCAGTTTATGCGGGTCTAAGGCTGGATTTATCTCTGCCAGGAGTTCTTTGATCAATAGCTTGCTATTTGTTTTTGAATCTATTACAATGGCACAAACCCTTAACTGGATGAAGTGCTACAAAACAGGAAGGAAATCTACCAAAACAAAATATTAATCTGCTAGGCCTGGTATCACGGCTTTAAAAATAACCCATGTCAAAATACTCCATATATCTAAAGCAAATTGAATTTAAACACTGGCATTAAGAAAACTGTTTCAATTATCTGCTGATTCTTACCTTTATATATATTTATATAAATATATATGCCTCCATTTTTATGCTCAGTCTCTAGTGAAGAATGGTTGCCCACAAAAAAAAATCCTCACAATATGTAAAAATAAGCACATATAGATCTGATGATGTGTGGATTTAAAAACCAAAACAAAAGAAAAAGAAAAAAATAGGAAAAAAAAAAAAAAAGCAGGGCAGTGAAAAAAGGGCAAGCACAAAATATATCCTACCATAGTATAGCCCTAGCCAAAAACCACCTCTCACCTGTAGTGCTAAAGACCAAGTGGCTTCTCAATTTAATCAATAGCTATTTATTATGAGCAGAGTGAGTGAGGGAGAGATATGAGAGATATATGTGACCTCTTAGATAACCACAGCATTTCACTCTGGAAAGCTTTTATTTATTCATTTTAACCATGAAATTTTTATGAGACCAGAATACGTAATTTCAAATCCTTCAGTGCTGGCTTGCCCTCTCCTTTGCTAAATGGATAGTTAAGTTCAAAATTACCGTCATGAAGGGAACTGAACCGACATAACTTTAAAGTGGAAATGTTTTCCAGAGAGATGGGAGAGATTTCTGGTTTTAGCAGATCCAACTCACTTGCACTGCTTTGCGATAGTTCCCATGTGAAGCAAATGAAATGCATTCACTAGGCCTGAATTTCAACAACCTTGTAGGGAACAACTACGATTTTCTTTTACCTTAATGCCAGACTCTGTGAAACTCAATTTTTTGGTACCATTACGTGTTTTACACAATTTTTCTCCTTTATTGTACTTACTAAGAACTGTGACTCATGCAAGTGTATATTTCTGTCCAAAATGCCTGAACTCCCTTCCATCCCCAATCTAAATCCTCAAAATGTTCATCAAGACTGGATACCTAGATAAGTATCAGAAAAATTTGCTAGAAAGAACCCAAAATTGGCAAACTATTGTTGATTATCTTTATCTGGCAGTTCACCTACTCCTTATGTCTACTTTGCTTTCAGTTGAAAGAATGCCAAGCTCATTACAGTGTGTGCTTCCTGCAGATACAGCTCTGCTTTCTGAAAGTGCTGAAGAAGACTGGAGCAGCTCATTGAGCTCAGTGTAGTTTTTAAGACGCTATGTTTAAGCCACTAGGACAATAGGATACTCTTTTGTAAATAACACCCCTGGCCCAAATCTACTCTTTGCTAACCTGTCCACCTCTTCCTGGTGTGACCAGCTGCAACTACAGATGTCCTAGCAATTTTCTGGACTGAGAGAGGCTTAACAAGTCCAACAGCATTCCAAGTAGAAATTCAATGTTCAGGCTGTGCCCTTCACACTCCATCAGCATCCTCACTGCTTTTAGTGTTCGCAGCACATTTAGGTGGGATTTCTGAAAGAGGTCTTCCCTTCAGATATCATTATTTATTTCAGACAAATAAATATAAATGACACAGATTTAGAATAAAAATATTATTTTCATTCTATAACAAAGTCCTTTAAGGGAACTGAATTTAACTACTATAAACATTAATTAAAACATAAAATACAAAACTACTAATTAAAAAATTGTGTCTCCATTGAATAGAAGCAATGGAACTTTTGGACTTCTGTCCCTATAAAGAGGTATCTGGCCAACTAAGATGCCAACAATTTGGATTTCAAGCAAATACAAACTGCAGTGAAGAACAAGCATTAAAAGTAAACCACTGTATTCTTCAAAGTATGCTCTCCCTTGGGAACATAGCCAACTTTTTTTTTGTCTGACTCAATTGAGCGATGAAGGTGTATCATAACACTTTACCTGAATTAAATATGATAGTTTCTCTTACAGGAAAAAAACCCAATACACCATGAAACAGAAACAAATACTTTTGCTTATACCAGACCTACAATTTGAATAACATTAGGACATACTTAATATGTCAGAATCTTTTTATATGGGTGCTTCAATTGTGTAAGAAGGCACCACCAGCCTTTGAGTTATATGGGCATGCATGTAAGCACACCAAACTGCAAATACACAGCACTCCTAAGACAATGAAAATGGGAGATTAAAATTCTTAGTTGTGTAAAAATGACAGATGGATACATTATCCATCTGGACACACAGGAGTGTCTGTTATCCCAAGGACAAAACAGTTGCTAGATCATGACAGATACCTTTTACACAGAGCTCCATTTGGGGCTCAGTCTCCTGCGCTGAGGACACTCAGACTGTCCTGGCTGTCAGACCACCACCAGCTGTGGTGTCTGACACATCTGTCCATTTTTGTGCTCTTGGTGCTTCCTGATTCTGTGGGTCAGTGAAGTGCTGAGGAATGTTCAGCTCCCAGCACCACAGACCTGTTCAGAAGCTCCCCCTCGTTGATTCTTAAACAGAACTGCTATCCCAGAGAGCCCACCTGAACTTCTGCTGGGTTTCCTGAGAACTCCTTCAAACAATTACTATATGGCACGTACTTACATCAAAAGAAAAGATTCACTTATTTCATTTCTAGACTCAAGGCAGGAATTTGCACTCAAGGTTTTATACTGCTTCCTTGTTTGCCTTAGCCAGGGCTGTCAGGATCAGTCTGCCTGGCGACAACACTGGTGTATCAGAGAGGGAGGGCTCCAAAACCAGAGCTGGGAACTGGCTTCTTCACCCCCTGCCCAAGCTGCTTCCCCCACAGCCTGCCACATGATCCTCACTTGCATGGCATAAATACACATCAAGGTCTCACCTTTTGGCTACTCCAGGAGTTAAGCAGTTCAACCAGCAGAGCATGAAGCAGAGCACAGGCTAAAAAGTGCACTTGAACCTGGAGCATGAGCAGGCAGCAGCAGGACATCACCACGGCCCCTCGCTGTGACAGCCCAGGGTGACAGAGCAGGGCAGAGGTGACAGGGGACAGCAGGGCAACAGCACCACGGGGGTGGCCAGATGATGACAGCAGTGCTCTTAAAGGCGGGAATACCAGCGGTACCACACACTACGTTAACAGTAGCATTTTTAGCACCACTTTTGTTCTATTAATTAAGCAATTGCAAGTGGACGTATTGAAAGAACAGGTCAATATCTTGGTGCCTCTGATAATTAGCAAGGAAGTTCAGGGGCAACAGGCAGTGTACATATTTACTCACAATTCACATCAGAAAAGTACCCCAGGTCTAAATTTATACTGTTTCACTTATGAAAAGCAGAAATCTCAGCAAGATCACTGCAATTTAGTAAGACAGGTAAGGATGACAAACAGCTGGAAAACATCTCATTGCTTAGGGAAATAATGTCTCACTCTGCTTTTACCATTCCTTTTTGTAATAAAGGTCAAGTTTTACCAGAATCACTACAATTCAGCTACTCTCTTGCCACAATATTTTCAATTTAAGAAGATGCTGAATGAAGGCTAAGTAGGTAAAAAAATAGAGATTTCATTAAACAAAATCCTTCCTAAACAGTAATAACAATCAGTCTGATTTGGGAAGGAAAAAGCGTGTGACTGAAGTTGTGTTAAGAAGCCCCGAGTTCCACAAACTGCTGAGCATCCTGTCTTTTGAAAACTGCAGTCTTTCACATGCCTCAGCATCACGGGATTTTTGAGAACTTTTAACCTATGCCTATTTACTCCAAGTAAACAATTGATTGACATTTTAAAGATCATGTATGATTTCAGAATGCTTCAATTGCTTTCCATAAGCCTACTTGTTCATCACTAATATAGATCTAATTCTTACAAATATCTAAGACTAGCCATATGCAATTGCAACCTGAATATAATGAAAAAGCATATAAGGCCGGGTAGCTTCACAGCATCAAGGTAGCACCTTAAATTTCATATATATCTGTAGCAAGATAATGACCCAACTGAGTCTAATATTCCTTTGCTTTCTTTTAGTATTATACAATATTCAAACAAAGAATAGCCAGGCCTAATGGCCCATTAAATAGACAGTACTGAACAGCAATAATTTTTTTGCAATTGATTTAACATCCTCAGTTCAACTTAACTGGCTATGAATAAGATTATTTCCATTGTAAAGCATATTTAAAACATCACATAGAATATGCACATTTATTCTGAAATGAAGCAAACTATTAATATAACATATCCATTGTATAAAAAAATCTTCACACTTTACAAGAAATTAAAGAGACAAATACAGAAGAATAATTTGTAAGAAAATGATAAAAGGTTCTGATTTACTTGCATCTAATGTCAAGGCCTTCCCCACTGTGATTCTTACTCTGACTATATTTGGAATTCCTACCCCAAAGGAGCCTATGAACTTGATGTAAAAAATCCCCCAAAGAGCCACTTGAGGAAAAATAAAAAAATCAACACCTTTACCCATTTTATAGCTATGACACCACCAGATGCAGACCCTCCTTGCTTCTGTGCTCTGAAAAATGCTGTCTATACATGCTCTCAATCTCTCTCCTGTACGTAATTTCTCATTTTCTGCACTCATTATTAAAGGACTTAGGGAATTTCAGTTATTTTAGAGGCCCACAGAAGTATGACTATTCTTCTTCTGTACAATCTCATTTTACTTCAGACCAATACACATGACTGACATCTTGCTTTCATTGAAGGAAAGAAGGTTTGCTGGTAGCCACAGCAGAAGGCACCAGGGGAAACTCTTCCAAAACTACAATCCTTGTAGTTCTTTTCTCAAAGAGATCTACCACTGCAAATACCAGAGAGATGATCAGGAATGATCAGTTAAAAGGAAGCTGAAAAGAAAAACATGTTGGGGAGAGAACCCATATGGAAACTCCAGAAATGTAAGGGAGGCCTCCTTCTTGCATGTGATAAAGTTTCCAGTGACTCAAGGGATGCCTCCAAGTCTCATTTCTTATTTTGTTTTGGATCTATTTCATTAAAATGTTTCATCTTCCTGAGATGAATGATTGTGTTTTGTTAAATATTCACCCTAAAGTAGCCACCTAATCCTGCCTCAGTTTTAAGCGATGTGAAAGATAACCCCAAGTTTTGGGGACTAACTGTATTATAAAACTGTTCTATTCATACCATGCACAAATGCTCAAAATTTACTACAGTGTATCCAAGCCTCTCCTGCAAAAACCCCAAGGAAATACCTATGTATTTGAGTGACCTATTTTTTCTTTCATAGTAATAAAGTTTAAAAGACATGGGATCATCAGCTTAAGAAGCTAAAAGTAAAATAAGACATTCTTATTACCCTGCTACTTACTGAAGTTGAAGACCAATATTAAGACCACGACTGCAGCACCACATTCACCTGGCACTGCATTTTTCTTTTTTACTTCATGCTTTTTAACCTCCAAATAAATTAAAAGTAAGATATGAAAGTTCTGCCATTTTACACCATTTCTAAAACATGCTTAGTAATTAGTGAGGACACTTTTTTTGATGCCTCAGTATGTTATTCACAAACCTAAAACCCATAAACATGGTCAAACTAAAGACTTCAGGATCTCATTATCATATGAAAGACTCTCAGCTGCTATGAACACCACTCAAAAAAACAAAAACAAAAACAAAACCACACAAAGGAAACACTCATTTTGTATTTTTAATTAAAACCTTCAGAAGATACAGTCTAGTGGCTACATATATGGCCAAGCATGAGTGAGGCACTCTGTCTTCCCAACAGGGCCCCACACCCTTTTGCTAAATATTTTAAAACTGGAGCTGTTCTTCAGCCCCCCCTCGCTGCATTCTTACAAACATATGATCTATGAATGCAGTCCCTGCTGCAGGCAATAGTGTCGCTTCCAAATACGTCATGCTCTGCTGCCTCTTGATTTTCTGTTGCAGAATCAACCCAGGGCAAGCCTCTTTTATAATAGGCCTAATTAACACGCTGTGTTCTGCTCTGCTTTGATAGAAAAAGAGATTGCCCACAGAGTAGTTCATAATCAGATCTCTAAGAAAACATTAGCCTTTGGGTAAAAATAAAACAAAAGCTTTCCAAATATTATCATCTCGTAGTAATTTCATTAGTTGGACTTTTTTCTTCACTTATTTTAACACAGGAATAACACCAGCATTTTCACCATACCATTTTCAGAATTAGGAAAAATTACATCAGGAGGGACTCATCCCTTAAATAACGAAGCAGGAGAAAGGGGTTAAGCACCCTTACAGGCTATGAGTCACAAAGCTCATGCCAGAGTACTAAACAATACAAGAAGGGTGGGCCTCTGATTTTAATGGGTACAGTGTCTAAATTTTTACTATTATTGTTCAGATACAACTTGAAAATTTTGTTCTTCTGATGCCAGCACTGAGCCAATTAGCAGCCAAAAAATACCAGGTCAATTGTTAGAAAAGCTGAAGATAAATTAGAAATTAATTATTGAGGCTGCATTCAATCATTAATATCATTTCAACACCACGTGCATTTCCCCCTTTTATCAAAGAGATGGGACAGACCTGGAAAAGAGTGAGAAGGGTGACTAAACAACAGCAAGGTACAGGATGAGCTGCTGCACCTTCTAAAATGAAATAAAGACATTGCAGCCTCAGTGACTAATGAAGAATATCATAAAGATACTGCTTTTAAATTATGAGTGGTAAAAACTGTGAGTAGACTTGGACTGATCAATACATTCAAAGGAATGGGCACACCATTAGAAGAAACAGTGTCATTTGTATAAGAACATACACTACAGAATACATCACTTTTAAGGTTTGGAAATAAATGTCAGGGTAGTAAATATTATCACAGGTTCAAAAGTAATTGATGTAAGAACAGGCCATCATGGGCTAATAAATGAGGGGACACCACCCCTGGCAACATACTAGCAATACCAAAGCAGCATCTGCGTGTCATTCCCATCTCTATATTCTCCCTGTTATTGTCCACTATTAGTCAAAGTGGGAGCCTAACAACCTTGGTCTGTCTTGGCATTGCTATTACTGCATGTTCTAGGAAACTTGGAAAAAAAAATGTAACTGCAACAGGAAAGGAAAAACACTCAATTAGACAGGGAAAATGCACTGCTCAGGGAAGTCGGTCAGTCATCCGTAGTGCAGTAATGAGGCTCGAAACTACTGCTCTTAACCATTTCTGGTTTGCCTATTTTTTAAAGAACTTTTGATTTTGGTAGAATTGAGTATTTTCAGGGAAGTTCTGTTTACAAGTCAAACAACCCTTTTCACATATGTATCCATGCATACAGAAAAAACCCTCTGCCAGAAAAAGTGTAAGGCATTAACTTCATTGGGCCAATGTGCACAGTTGAATAAACAAGACACAATTCCCCGCATTTGAAAGGATGGGAAAAAGAAACCGAAACAGTACAAAAGACATGAAAACCAAACTGGGCTTTTAAAGCACAAGTGACTACTAAAGCCATGCATGATCCCCAGTTTTGGAGATATTACTATTTAATGCCACACTCTAGTCCCTCATAATAGAATCCACTAGGGATCTCTCTCTGCCATTAAATGGAACTCCAAACAAACCTGAAAAGGTGGTCAGGTAATGGAGAGATTCTTCTTGGAGGTTACAGAACAATCTTATATGGGGTTTGGGAATACATCATCAAGCAAGAATAATTAAGGAAATCTAAAAATACAAAATTGTTTATTCATTGGTTTTGTTTGATTTTAAAAATGGCCCAGCAGGGATCAGTGTAGAAAGGCTGTGAACAAAGTACTGAAGAGTAAGCACATACTGCCACGGGATCCAACCCCACTGCAACTTTTCATCATCTCTCCTCTGAAAGAAAGCTGGATATACCCATTCCCAGTTCTTAAAACCAACAAAATTGGAGGAACCCAATTAAAGCATAAAGCTCTAATTAAATCACGCTTGCACAGAAATCGAAAAACTAAGTGTAAGGAAGCATCAATGCTCCAGGAATGTTCTATATTATGAAATAAATAAAGAGAATATAGACAAAGGCATAAATAAAAGAAAAAATATTTTAAAAATAAATTAAAAATGTGAAGAAACATGCATATAAAGACAGGCATTTGGAGTTGTTTGCCTGGTCAAGGGATGAAAAAAACCTTATTGCTAATACAACCCACTGTGGCATTTAGTAAGATAGAAAGGGCCAATGATTTCTATTTGAGGTCCATGTACTGAAATAAATCTAATAATAAAGGTAAGACAGAAGTGCCAAATTCATCTTCCACTTAGGAAAATTTTCCGCAGAGAAAAATACACGATCTAAATATTCTGCAGTCAAATGGTCTCTTAAAAAAGGTAAAAATAAGTTCAAAATAAACAAGGAGGTGGAAGCTTGCTAATCATGTTAAGTGTTTTAAGTCTGTAGCACTCCACAGAGATGAAAGAAAAGGTATCACTACCCTTAGAACACGGATCAGGATTTTTATAGAAGTTAAACTGGCTTTCAACATCCCTGCAATGGAGGAGGTAATAGTGATTTCACTATTTCTGGCAGAGGAATGGGCAAGCAGCCACCTTGAAAAGGTCTTCAGTCTCAGCATTACCTCTTCCAGGCCATAAAACAGTCACTAGTATCTTAGAATAAGATAGGAATTGAAAATAAGATGGAAATCTGCCATTTGATTGCACATGCTGCAGAAATTGATGCAGAAATTCAAAATTAGATAATGAAGTTGTGGAGTGTTTTTAAACCATTACTTCAGCAGATGGAGAAAGGCCAAGACTTGGGTCCTCTGCTCTATGAGCAGAGGATACCAAGACTGTTACTAGAATGAAAGGATGTGTGATTCCTGTGCTTTATTTTTTTTTTGTATGTGTGAGCACACCTATAGGATCACATTCTCAGGGGATAGAAAGAGACTATTTAAGCATCTCATTCTGCATTAAATATCTAATTATTTCGCTTGGCCAAGACAGCAGAGCCGCTGTGCATATGCAAAACAGAACTTTTATCACTCCGGTGTATTTTTCAGGGAATAGTTGGTCCTTTAAATACCAAGATGGGCTTTTAGTAAGGAAAGAGCATGCTGAAAAGTTAAAGCCTAAGAACTTCCTTGAGTCCAAGTTAAATGAAAGGTAACCCTTTGCATTCACAACATATTCAAAGTGCCTTAGAGTGCAAACAGCTCTTATGTGGTAAATATATCAACCAATTTAATATATGATGGGAAGAATCATCTCTAAGACTTGTGGAATAGGAGAATTTCCATCTTCCATGCAACCTCATGCAAGTTGCTGCACCACTTATTAAAAGGGATCATCCCCCATCATGTTACAGCCGAACCGTGAGCCTGACATTGGTCTGAATTTAGGCTTCAGGCTCTGCCAGTGTCTGTGTGAAGGGCAAGTGAGCAACTTTCTCATGTTAGCTTGAGAAATCTAAAGGAGGAATTCAAACAGACCTTGGGAAGTGAGAAACCATCCGCAGGTGGTGTTTTTCCAGCATGTTTACTGGAAAGAAATGTTTACTAAAGGGTGTAGATGCTGAATAACCAATCATGTTCTTTGTACCGAACTACTCTATAACAGTAGCATTTAGAAGAATAAAGTTTGCTCTCATCTTTACCATCATGGAGAGTCATGTTGTTATTTCTGTGCCATCCGAAAACTGTAGCAACACAGAACAACAAAAAATAAGTTCGAATAAAATACAATATTCTTTCATTAATAAGCTGCATTATCTTGATGTTCTTTAGAGAGGACAAGAAGATACAAACCCCATCATAAACCCCTATATTTTGCGTTGGAATAATTTGCCACAGACTACTTCCTTCAACCACAGAGATCCATTTCCTTGCATCTGTACTCAGGACTAAGAATACCCTCAAGAAGATAGTAAGAAAAGTAAAAACTGTGAGTGGGAAGTGTCTGTATAACAATATGGGAAGTGCCAGATACATTTATAGTACTCTATTTTCAAAAAGAAGAGAGGAAGAAAGAACACAGAAGAAATAAATGACAACTGAGGATGTTACTGCCCAGAAAATGAAAACCTGTCACTTGACTAACTTTCAACTGCTGAAAATGAAAGCCAACCCTCACCTGAGGAAGTTGTTCAAATGCACATCAAGCCACACACTCCTGCTGACAAAACTCTTCCCTGAAAGTACAGTGAGCTTGCTCTTAGCAAAAGCAAAGCAAAAATGTCCAGGACAAACCCTGGCAATGTGTTCTGCACATGAACAGAAAGGGATTGTTACTTTCTTTAGTCAGGAAATTTTTAGCAGGTTATCTAATTGTGCTGCCACTACTTGGAAAAAACACTAATATGGAGAAACACAAAAATTTGAAAATGTATTACTTACAGTTCTTTCAGAGGTCTCTTTTGTACCTTAAAACATTTGTGTCCTGTTAGTGGTTACTGTTGCTTACCAGGAAAGCACAAGAGTTAAAGAGGATGAAAGCACCTTGGATGTTTCTGCTGTATCATTTGGAACTGTAGGACATGTAGTGTGGTGTCACATTCTCCTCTGAAGTCATATTTTCTTTTCAAAAAAGACTGAGCCTCCTGGTAATGAGGCATAATTTTTACAATCAATTCTTAACACCTCTAGTAAAATCTGCGAATGTTTGTAGCATGTTGCACTGCAGAGGAATCTATTTCAGACATCCAGCACTCATATTCCCAACCATAATTACCAAGTCCAAATGAAACCACTTCAGATGTACTGTCTAACTAATGTGAAATAAGAAAAAAAATGGTAGGACTGGTACCATTTATTCTGGAAATTTTGAAAGATGCAGTGTGCTAGCTCCAGTTTTAAAGGGCTGGCTTTACCAACACCTTACCCATTACCCTCAGAGAAGAAACCAATCCAGTACTTAGAGACTCCCAGGCTTGTGCTATGAACAGGGATACAGCTACCAGTGCTGGATTCCAGTTGATGAAAGGAAAAAGGGAACTCCTGGGTGAAACTCTCCTGGGCCTTAGCAATGAGATAAATGGCCCAGGAAAGCCTAAGGACAGGCTCCCTGCACACAAAACTTTGCTGCCTTGTGCCTTGAACAGTCAGGCCAGTGGCCTGCACTGCCTTCCCACAACTGAGCAGCCACCACAAGATGGTGACACTCTACTGGCAGAGGTAATTTCACTGAACACTCATGGCCAAACCCAAAGATTTTTGAAGGCAATGACTCAGGCCTTTTATTTCTCAAATGAACAGTTAAAAGTAAGCATACAGAAACCAATTTCAGGAATGAAATGACCAGTTGCATTGCACGTATGATTTGTTAGCTTCCATACATTCCTTACCTTCGATACATCCTATCAAGGGTCAGCACCTAACTGTATTTCTCCTTAAAGCTTATTAAGAAAGAATACTCATCTGCAGGAGGCAGGAAGGCAAACACCATAGTTTAGTTTCCTTTTACATAAGACATATTATACAGTGGAATGCAAGGCATAAATGTCTGTCAAAAAAGTGTATCTCTGCTTAGTACCGGAAGAGTTATGTCTAGTGGATCCAAAGGGGAATAGTAAAAAATAACAGGTCCTTGGCAGGCAGATACAGATACATAAACAGTCTGTTGCTCAAGCTTTCAAGACAGTCATATTATCCTATAACCACAAAGGTCCAGAAATTCACAGTGGTCTCAGATGAGGAAGAAATCTTGTTAACTTAGGTTTTCAGGACTGTCCTGTAAAGCACCTTCAGAAGCTTAGTCATCAACTGGAAAAACTTCTGGTATTTAAGGCTCATAAAAATCAACTGACAGCCAAAACCCCCACCCCAACTCTTGATTCCAGAGCAAAATACTCCATCAATTAGGCAGCAGGACAAAAAATATGTGGGTGAGAAGCAGAAGGAAGAACAATGTGGGATGTGAGAAGACCCATGAAATCTCATCATTACTCCTCCTGTTTCTCCCATGATATTTCTTGAGTATCTTAAGCACAAAAATCCTTTCCTTCTGGAAAATTTAGCAGGCACTTTAATTCACTATGATCAAGTGAGGGGGCCCAGAGGTCACAAGCTAGTCTGAGGTATGCTCTGTACAAGCAGCTGCAAAATATACCACCAGCTGAAAAAAATCAATGAAGATCGGCCAGTTCATGAATTTATGTTTAAAAGCCATATAAAACAATGTGCAGGACAGGAACAGATAAAGATTGAAGCAAAGGTCCAGTGTCTTAGTGAACTTTGCTAAATACTGATTTGTTGAAAAAAAAACTCCCTCCAATTAGCTCTTTGGAGCAAGCCCCAGTCTTGAAAAGACCAAGTGCTTTATCTGTCATGCAGTCTAGTACCCAATTACAAACCAAATCTAAGCTGTTTTGTTCTTTGTAACAACTAGGTTTTTCATTTTCAAAGATTTTAATGCCATACTGTTTCAATAAATAATTACTCCTTAAAAATTACAATTTTCTGCAACACAGTAGAGATGAAATTACAAATTTATAATTTGTTCTTTCATAAACCTTTTATATTATTAACCAGTCAAATGGATAATCAGTTTTGACATTTAAAAAATTCTATTATAGTTCTAATCTAAAAGTTTTTACTAGAAAACAGTCTGCTACTTTAAATGCTTTGAAAATACAAACATATATTCATATTCTCTTGCAATAATAGGAAATAATAGGTTTCGTGGGCTAATGAATTTCATCCTCTCATTCCAAAACTATTTCCAAATACAGATGACAAAACAGAGGAAAGAAACATATAAAAGTTGCTGGGAGTACAGTAATTTCTACATTTGTTTTGTTTTACAAGCTCAGTAATCTGAAAACTCAGACAAGATGTGTTCTTTCTCAGAGGTAAGATGCTTTAAGGACTTTGGAGAAAGAAGAAGTTGGTGTAGTACTGCAGTTCCCTGAGAGCCACCCTCATGGACTACAATCAGTTCTCATTACTCTACTTCTCCTGTGTCTGCCCAGTAAGGACTCAATATTCACTTACTGAACTCCTTCAACACACCAAAATTTATGAAGATGACAACTCAAAAAACTGATGCTTGAAAGCCCTAATACTCCCACAGAAGCCTACACTCAAACATCGTGAAGGAATAGTCCCCCAAACCTGTTGTCTTTGATTAAAAAAACCTCTCTTAAACTGCAGAGAACAGCACTGAATCAGAACTGAAGCACTCTAAAAGTTACTAACTACTTTATAAAGGTACAATACTCACACAAGAGATTCTTTTTGATGTAAGTAAAGAAGAGAAAAATGAAGATTGCCCAGTGTCAGAAGGTCATCACACACAGCTGGGGCTGAAATCCTCACCTCTAACTCAGGAACATTCATCAGTCACCAAGTTCTGAATTGCTTCAGTACATGAAGACAAACAGTGATTGAAACAGTTCTCCCCAAACAAATACATGACATGTTACGCGACACCTTCCAAAGGCTGTTTTTCCTAAACTTTTACTCAATTGTCAAACTTGGCACTTTTCTTGACAAAACAGCGGTGTCCATTCTGACCATGATCACAGGAATTGAGCTTGGTCAGTAACAAGAGAAGCTGGTGTTGAAAGGGTGGTGGCAGAAGAATTGGTACTATTTCACATCCATTTAGGTGACTTCTTAACACAGAATTACTTCAGAGCATGAGAGAGAGACTGGAAGAAACTCCTGTGGTTAGTTATGAGAGAATTCTGAATTTTTCCAAGGGTATTTTGGGTCAGCATCTAAGTTACAAAATCAGGAAAACCCCCAGATAATAGCCGAAAGACTACGAAGTTCCTCAGTCAGAAGGGAAACAAGAAGTGTATAGCTTAAGTGTCAAAATCATCAAGTCAATGCTGAGCTGAAATACATAAAAGAGCCATGAAAGAGAATAGTAAGAAAGCTAGAAATAACTTGTGTTGCTTCAGATGGAGGACCTGAGTCCTTCCTATTTTTTCAGCAGAAGAGTAAAAAAATACTTTGAAACCTTGCCATGCCTATCACTGCTGACTCGAGGGCATCATACATCAATCTGTATCATAAAAAATAGGCTAACAGCTCCCACAAAGAAAACAGTATCTGTGTTATCAGGAGAGAGGGAAAAAAAGAAATTAAAAAAA